>PYHW01010678.1:696461-715670 GCA_013186435.1 Turdus rufiventris
TTTCTTTCTTTCTTTCTTTCTTTCTTTCTTTCTTTCTTTCTTTCTTTCTTTCTTTCTTTCTTTCTTTCTTTCTCTCTCTCTCTTTCTTCCTCTCTTCCTCTCTTCCTCTCTTCCTCTCTTCCTCTCTTTCTCTCTCTTTCTCTCTCCTTCTTTTCTCTCTTTCTTTCTGACTCAGAATATAACACTACTGGGATTTTTAAAAGGTAAGCGGTAAAGCCCTCTTTAACATAGCTTGCACTTTGGAAGTCTTACAAGGAAAAAAGAAATTGGGTATTAATACTGCTCAGACAGGTTACAGCACTGCACCCTGTAAAATCTTTCGTCATGTTCTTGGAAAGGAGACTATTACTCTAATATATAACGAGGGGACATAAACTATACAGGATTGTCTGCTTTTGGAGAAGGATCTAGGTTTTTACAGAACAGCATCTTGCCACAAAACAGGAAAAAGGCCTCAGCTTGAAATGTAAGTGAAGATTTTTTAACCCTCAGTGTTTCTTCACTGACTAACTCCAAGCAGACTATGTCATTAAGAAACATTGTTCAGATTACCAGATGCTTTGGGACCCATTTTGAAGCTTGGTGCTCTGTCTGTCATTGTACATATTCCTAACACCTCTCTTAGGATGTGGATTTAATTTCATATATTTCATTAATATGTTTCACCACATGTCTTTCATTCCTTGTTCATAAAGATAGATAAACAATTAATCAACAACATTTTTTTGGTACTCTAAGTTCCTTGAAACATAGTAATAATCTATGTATCATTCAAAAAACCCAATCCAATTGAACCAACAAAAACCCCCAAAAAAGAAATATAAAAGCAAACAAAAAAAAAAAAACAAAAAACAAAAAAAACAAACAAGGAAAAAAGTAGAACCAAATAAAAAAGCATGTGGAAAGAGAAAAACTAAAGTAGAATAAGAAAGCTAAATGCTTTGTTCCTGACAGAAATCAAGGTTTCCATCATACATCTAGCATAGATACCTGCACTACGTAAGTGTGCTGGTAGAAAAGAGAATATCTTACTTTTCTTCACCCATCTTTCTAAAGTGTGGAAGGGAGGACCCTGGTAACTAATGACCTGTCAGTCCACTTCTGAGGGAAACAGATCTTCCTAGGAGCTCTGCTAAGGCACATGGAGAACAGGGGGGTGATTTGGGACAGCCAGCATGGCTTCAGCAAGGGCAAGTCCTGCAAGTCTGCCCTGTCCAACCCAGTGGCCTTCTATGAAGGAGTGGTGGCATCAGTGGACAAGGAAGGACTACAGATGTCATTAATCTGGGCTTCTGTAAAGCCTTTGACAGGGTCCCCCACACCATCCTTCTCTTATATTGGAGAGAGATGGATTCAATGTGTGGCCTCTTAGGTGAATAAAGAATTGGCTTGACTGTTGCAACCAGAAAGAAGTGGTCAATAGCTTAGAAATTTGCAGATGACACCAAGCTGAGCAGTGTGGTTGACACACCTAAAAACAAGCTGCTATCCACAGAGGCCTGGACAAGCTTGAGAAGTGGGTCCTTTGGAATGTTTTAAAAAACAAATGAGGACAGCATATGAAAATAATAGAGTTTTGATCTTTGATGGGGTTTTTTGTCTTTCTTTTTCTTCCCTCAAAACTAATGGAAAATCTAATATCTTATAATCTTGAATACCCATTACAAAAATATTACAAGAATTCCAAACATACTGTTAACAGTGTGTTCCTAGATAACAGAAGTTGCTCTGTGTACAGTGGAGAGTGAATTTAGCTTTTCTAATTTTTTTTTCCTGTTGTTATACCAACAGTAACTCTGAGATTTTTAGGCCTTGGCTAAAAGTGTTATGAAATAACATACCTGAGTTTGTGAAAAAAATATTGCATATGTAAAACTGGGCTGTTTTCAAAGGGGCTGCTAGCTTTGAATACTTAAATACATATTGAGAGGAGAGAAATACTGAATAAATGGAATTAAGTTTCATTAGCTTCTGCTGTGTGAATGTTTTTCTTTAAAAAGAAAACTTTGTCGTAATCAACACACCCAACATAAATTAAATGAGGATGCACAATACCTTTTTATTTTCACTAAGCTTGAAATAAAACTTTCTGCCACTAGAGATCATTGTTGCTCTTTGCAGAAGAGGCTAACACTGTATTTATTTTAGTACAATCAGTCTTCTTCTTCATGGAATGCACTTCATAATATCAAAAAAGAAACACAAGCAGAAATTACTTCCAGCTGCAGCATTACTTCTCTAAAATTTAATGGCACTATAACAGCAAATAGATTGATAGAATCTTCTGGTCCAACACCAACATATCACTCATGACTTGAATAACTATAGGTTGGATTGTCTAAATCTTAGCTCTTAAAATAAATATCAACTATTTCCCTTCAATCACATAATTGGTGATGCAATTTATTCCTTTCAAAAAGCTCCTACATCACTATTTATAATGACAAGCAAATAATTTGAGAATATTTCTCAAATTTCATTTACAATATTATTATAAAAGTATCTTTCTTCTTCTATGACCTCTTTATTATAAAGTATGTATCTGCACCATTTAAAAAAATGCATCATTATCCATGTTGTCGGTATTTATTCTTCTAAATAAATCCCATGCTGTAGATATTTATTTTACTGAATATGTACACAATTTCAGTCTTGAATCTTCATATAGATTTTATCAGGCAGGAATAAAATGAAAAATGCTTCCCTCTTTTTTCCCCAACTTCTGCTCAAGTCAAACAAAAGAAAGTTATAGAAACAGTGTCTGCAAAAGAGACACAGATTAAATTCACAATCCACTAACAATTTAATTTTTTTTAATAGTTAAAGCCAGGACTGAATGGCACTGATATTTCTATATATTGGTACTCAAATGCTGGATCAAACTTCTTTTCTTCTGAAGTATGGCTAATTGAAGTGTAGCCACCAGCAAAGATGTTTAGGTAAATGTCCTCACCATTAAACAGAAATTGGACTATATGAATTATGGCAAACTGCCTCTTCTTCTTCCTAAATCATAGATAAGAAAGTAATCCCCTCTCTTTCTGAGAGGTAAAACTATTTTGTGTAATAAATAATAACCCTTCCATTAAAACAGGGAACTGATGATAAATCACTGGAAGCATTATCTGCAAAATAATAATAAAAAAAAAAATCAAACGGAAATTACAAATGATAACTGATCAAAGAGGTAACTATGCATATCAACCAAACAGCTAGATCCTATAGTATATTAAAATAATCCCAAGTGTACCATTGCCAACACTAACTATACTGACTTCTGAAGTATGAAGGATTTTTAATTTAGGACTCCCTATGGTGATATGTTGTTCATTTTAATGATTGTTGATTGCTTCGGTGCTGTATTTTGAAATATGTCCCTAATCTTTTGTGATATTTTTTTTTCCTCTTGGGATACATTTCCAATTGTTTTAATATGACACATGTGCCATTTCATTGTATCACATATTGTTTTGGGTTTTTTTATATTTTGATGTACTCAAAATTCCTTAAGTGTTTTAAATATTATTTACATCAATTTTGAAAATCAATGTTGAAATATAGAATAAGCAGAAAATAAGATCGTCACTTCATAGGATCATGTACAACCTCATTGTATCATGTTTAGATTTGCTCTAAACTGAGTGACCTAATTAGGCTTGTGTAATACTCGAGTAGGATAAAGGCCCTTAACAGTGTTTGGTATTTCATGCCCATGTGTGCATGCATAAAGCACTGAGGTTCAGGCCACTTTCTTCTTGTTTTTCTCTCACTTGATAATATTTCAATGAACTTCAGGATCTTTGTTAAGCAAGGCTTTTTGATTCTTCTTTGGGAGGTGTAAAAGATTTATTACCTACCACTTACAGGAAAAATGACAGCATTCTTTCACAAATTCATTTCAATAAATAATTTATTTTTCCCTCCAAGGGAAATAAAATCCCAGACAGACAATATGGCTTCTGTATCAATTTACTGAGCTACTAAATATTTTTATAATTTAAAATAATAAATATTTTTATAAATAAACTAACTTTGAAGTAAAAAGTCCCCCTTTATGTTTATACAATGGATTTTGAACCCTAGCTATCACTGGATATTTCTCAAACAGAAATATGTTAAGTCAAATTACTCTGGCAGTCAAGTCAAGGGATTGTGCAAACCCTGAAGATTTTCTGTAAGACTAAATTTCCCCTCACGTCTCCTCCACCATTCAAGACAGCATTTCCTGATGTACAGGGAGAATCCAGTTTGAAAATAAGTGTACTTCCAGGCTATGCTTCTTCTGCAAAAAGGAACAGACACTTAAAGGGCTTTCATGACCCTACCCTCCAAAAAATTGAGAAGAAAAAATATATGGAGAGCAGAAAATAGGAAAAAAAAAAAAAAAAAGAGAGAGAGAAAAACAAGAGAAGTAAAAAAGAAAAGAAGAAAAGTAGATTTTGCTTTCTTACCTTGTCATTTATTAGCATGTCCCAGGGTTAAAAATAAATATGCACAGAATGATGCAGTGAACAAAAACATCCAAAAACATAGAAGACAATTAAAAGGAGACTCAAAACTTCAAAACAGATTAGGCTGTAACTATTAAGCTAATATTTGTATTAACCTTTTAGTATTTTGCCTTTAGCGTGGTTTTAAAAAGACAATAGTTACTGGATGCCAAAATGACAATTACTATGCAGCAGTAGATATCTTTGAGATTCTTTGATCCTTTCTTTCATCTCTACTTGGTTTCCTGGGTCTTGCACATACAGTTAAGATTCAATAGCTAGGTCTAGTAGAATTTAAGAGTCCTCTTCACCTACACACTAACAAGCTGTGGTTTAATTTCTTACAAATCACACTGAAAATCGACTAAAGTTTGCATAATATATTTCATGCTAATAGCACTATTCATGACAGATTAATAAAGCCCACATGCTTGCTTTATTACTTCATTTTTGCATGGCCCATAAAAACAGTTAAAGCACATTTATTTTTCTAAATTAGCATTGCTGCACTTCTGATGTTAACTAAAAACAAAAATGTAGTGAAACACTTTTTTTCCACCATATAAACCAGCTTTATATCTCTCAAATTGTTAAGACACCTATTTTGGGGGGGACAATAAATACAAAGGAAGTAAAGTACAGTATATATATTTTTATATGAATTTTGGTGCAAGTGATTATGATTTTAACAGATGCTACATTGTTTGATGAAACATTTTAGATTCTGAGCAGAGTCCTTGAAGACCAAGAAAGAAAATAATGTCTTACATGTGCAAAATAAATCTGACTTCTCAAGTACAATCGTCATTTACTGCTATCCAGAGTGCCATGTAATGCAGTCATCACAGAGTTCATCAACAGAGAATAAATTATGATAATTCATCTTCCTTGAATTATATTCCCATATTTCATACAGATTGGGCCAAATCCTTCAGTCCTTAATCCAGGATTGATTTCTCAGACTTTTTTCACGGTAGCAAATTCATGCCAATGAAATACTGTAACTCCTTTTAAGTTAAGATTAATAAAGATGCAAGTTCTCAGGCAAAGAAGACAATTGGGGGTGAGCAATGAATGAGCACTTTAGCTGATAAGAAATAAAATCTTTAATATATATTTACACTACTCACACAGGAACAACTAATATAATACAATTTATATTATATTATATTATATTATATTATATTATATTGTGTATTATAACTTTGCAGTATTTTTTCAAGAGTCTGTAAAAAATCATATTAATAATCTGAAAAGAGAACCAGAGTCTGGACATTTATTACTGCGTAATTTCAAAATAATTACTTCCTGTGGAAGAAGCATTGGTTTTGTTTTTTCCATCAAAATGAAAAAATCAGGCTCTTCTTGTACACATTCTCATTTAGCAGTTCAATACACTTCAAAATGACAACATCAAAATATGTAGTGGATGTGTTTATGGAAGTACACAGCAATTAACCCTTGTAATTTCTATCAGCACTAAATAAAAATTACACAGAATAAATAGCAACTGCTGTAATTTTTTGAGGGCGAAAAAAAAGAACCCAAAGGATACATTTATGAAGTGAGGCAATGTTTTATTTCACAGTTTACATTTTAATATATAGAAATAATCTGTAAAATACTTGCCCTTTGGTGTAATTTGTTTCTACTCTGTCAGCATACTGTTCCTGTTTTTGAGTGTGAGATAAAGCAGAAAACAACAGTATTATACCTACAAGAGTCTGCTACGTCAAATCTGCTATTGGTGGTTTTGAACTATTTTTTCTTATATTTTACTACTAAGAATAAAAACAAAAGTAATAAAACATTTCTCTGCAGGCAAAAATACTATTTGAAATAAAAATCACCAAATGGATATATTGAAGCTCTGAAAGACATGATGCACATCTATGAGTAATTTTAACCATGAAACTTACATTCTGGCTGTGTTTACAAATGAGACCTTCTTCAGCAAAAGGCATATTAAAATCTGTGGTATATGAAGTACCTCTTGTGTTAAATTACAATGACTGGTAGAAGGCAAGAGGAAGGTCATTGTAGCTGATAAACACAGTTATGCAAATGTGTTATTGTGAGAAGGCACTGAACAGGGTTAAAAATTGTGCTAAGCAGAAGGTCAATCAGAAATTTCATGGGACTTTCAGGCCTTGAAATTTATAAGAGCGAGGAGGTGAGCAAGAAAGAAAATTATGATGAGAGCAAGGGGTGGGTTTTTAAAGGGGTATTTTTAAAATTTAGGTCTATTTGATGAATAAAATAATGGTCTAGCAGGAAAAGATGTCACCACCAATTATTTTTCCGTCAGGGAGAAAAAACCTCCTCTATTTTATTAAAATATTTGTAAATTCACAGTGGTTTTTAATTTCTCTGTACCCACCAGGCACAGACATCTAAGCCGAAGATTCTTCTTGTCTAAATTCCTCAGAAGCTCCCCGATCCAGCATCACAGTGACTAGACTGATTTAATTTGTAGTGCTCAATTTAAGCATTACATTTATACTTAAGGGATTTATTTCTTGGTTTGCGAATAAATTTTGTTTCAAAGAAAACAGAGAGCAGAACAAGTCATAGCTGGGATCTACTGAGTTTGTATGGACATTACCAGGGATTCTGTGTATTTGTAACTTTTACTCCTGCACCTGAGATGGTCTGTCATGCTGATGGAGATCAGAGAGAGTAAGAACCATAGTGGATATGTAAACTGATGTTTATTTAAGAACTATCAAAAGTAGTGAACCATCAAAATTAGAGCTTCCACTCCACCCATTTATGACACACACCTGCTCACTTCTCCCTGTATTGCACTCTCTAAGTCCAGCTTGCCTGTGCCACACTGGGATTCCTGCTGGTCTGGGAAAATCAGGCAGGAAGTTGTGCCTCTTCACACTATGCTGCAGCTGACTGCCACCTTGGGGAACATCAGACAAGGCCCCTGACAATTCCCATCTCACCTCCTCCACGTATCTGTTTGACATCTGGGATCTTCATCTGCTTCTCAGACCTTTCCTCCAGCAGTGATTTTCACCTTATTTTTTCCAAGCTGCCTCCAGTTTCCTGAAGCCACTTGCTCTTTTCATTTCTTTTTCCCTCCTTTACTTTTCCTGGAATTCCATCTCCAGTTTTCCCAGCCTAAGTAGTTTACATGCAGAAACATGCTTATTGTCTCAGCTGATGGCTCTGTGTTATGCCTCTTTAATAAACTGGAGGATTCAGGAAACGACACTTCTGTGTATTCAAATTAAAGTAAGAAAATTGCAGCTACCCTTTAACTAGTCTTAACTAGAATGTATCAGGCTTCCTCTTGAATACTCAAAAGTTCAGATTTTGATACTTATCCTCCCCTTTCCCCCAAAGAACTACCACACACACTAAACACAGAACTACCTGTTGCCTTTCAGTGTTCACACTCTAAGCTATGGTTTTTCTTCTGCATAGGAAAGAGCTGGTTCCAGGTAGCATTGCAGCTATATTGCTACAATATACTGTAGCCTGAACGTCTATCAGGAACTTGTTTCTGCTGCTGGAACAAGACCCCAGAGATGGAACAGGTGAAGAATCCTTTTGATCTCAAGCCTCCATAGATGATAGATCATGTTTAAGTAAAGGGCAATATACAGAGGTTTTCTCATTTTTACACCTTTTTAACACTTTATTGTGCTGTACAATTTCTTAGCAGAGGTTTCTTTCACAGTGCCCACAGAGGTTCAGTAGAAGGAGGCAAAGGTTGGTATTCTTTCTGACACACATCTGCGCAGTGCCTGTTGTGAGATTTACAGCTCCAGAAGACATGGAGCCAGGCAGAATTACAAACAAGAGAAGAAAACCACCAGTCTGAATTTTTCTCACAATCTGATACAGCAAAAGAATGATGAGCATGAAGGACAAAGAAAAGGGTATTTCACCAACTTAGAGTAAGATGCAAGAAAACCTTAGCACTAAGTGCTGTCTTGAACACAAAAGACACAACAAAAAATGATCAAACTCAGGACAGAAATGATGCATGTAGTTAAAAGATGGAACTCTTTTCACTTTTGGAGAGACAATAAATAGACTAGAATATGCTCATCCTACAGCAAAAAGTTTTTGACTATAAGTCAATGAGAATGGTTTTGTCCAGTTCTGTGATTTCTCTTACAGTATCTCTACATGACTTTTACCAAGGTATTTTATAAACAAAATTAGGCGGACACACAAAACTAGAGGAATGTCTCTGAAACTGTGCAACATGCCCCTGTGATTTTCATTGTGTAAGACACTCCATGCAATAATACTTTATATTGGCTATAGGTGGCAGCAGAAGACCAAGTCTCATGAGGAAATACTCTAGATAGAACAGTGTTTTAAAGAAAGTTATTTGTACACTAAAGATGAATATTCTCTTAATAACACATGAACATTATTTAACAGGAACTATAGAGTCAATAGAATGTGAACAATTACTCCCCCTCTCCAAAAAAAGAGCCATTGCATCCAGAACTGGTCCTTTTCTTCAATGAAGTGAAAAGCTTGTTCAATTTGCTCAGCGTGGGAGTCTTTGTCATTTTAACCAGACAGTACAATAGATATTGATAAAAATAAAAGTCTTTTAACATAATAGTAATGTAAGACAATACCAACAAAGTCTCTTGTTTGTCAGCAACAGCCATTAAAAATGTATTAAAATGTGCATTCAGCTTTTTATTTCCTAAAAATAAAAAAGCTTGATAAATGCTTTCATGCAAAAAGACTTATCATATGGGAAAAAAAAGAGGCATGGAACTCAAGAAGAAGGCCACCACAACAAGGCATGGAAAAAAAAAACAAAGTAAAGGAAAAGGGTCCATGAGATGGAAAAGAAAAAAATCTCTACTAGATTTACTAGATTAAGCTAGTGAGAAATACAACTCTAAACAATGCTTCTGTAGGCTTCATATATATGTAAGCAAGATGTAGTTTAAAGTTTATCTACAGCTACCCTTGCTTTTCTTTTTTTTTTTTTTTTTTTAATTTTTTTTTCCACTCTACCTTAAATGTTTTCTATCTAGCATTTAGAGCTGTTGATCACCAGGAGAATTTATCAGTATTTCAAGTAAATGATGCATTTGTGTAAAACTTGAGCCTTTTAACTGCATAGCAGTAAACAAAGGGAAAAAAAATCCTTCATGAAAGCGCGGCCTTGCTCTCACTTACTGACCCTACTAAACTCTTTTGTACGTAAGTAAAGTACACATGATGGATTGTCTAGTAAAAAAGAATAGCTTTCACTGTGTGAGAATATTGGGGAGAGAAGATGAGAGGATCCAATGCAACCCATGGTAGGATTTTCCAATTAAACTGAAAGTGAGGAAGGAACTTGTTTTACAGTGCCTCACAAGATTCAAAGCATACGTATTTGTGTGATTTTGGCTGGGGTACAGTTATTTTTTGGTAAGTTGTATGGAGCAAAGTTTTGAATTTGTGCTGGAAATAGTGCTGATAATTCAGGAATCTTTTAGCTATTGATGAGCAGGGCTTAAACAGAGTTAAAGTTTTTTGTGCCCCTCACCCCACAAGACTAGCAGAAGGGTGGAAGTGTGCAAGAAGCTGGGAGGGGACACAGCCAGGACAGCTGACCCCAGCTGACCTGAGGGATATTCCAGACTTTGTGGTGTAGTACTGATCATATAAAGCTGGGGGAAGGAGGAGGTAGAGGGAGGGGGTTGTTCAAAGTGATGGTGTTTGTCTTCCCGAGTCACAATCATATGTGATGGAGCCCTGCTGTCCTGGCTGAACACCTGCCTGTCCGTGGGAAGTGGTGAATGAATTCCTTGTCTTGCTTTGCTTGTGTGTATACCTCTTAAACCATCTTAATCCATGAGTTTTCTCACTTTTATTCTTTCTGCTCTCTCCACCATGCCACTGGTGAGAGAGAGAGCAAGCAGCTGTGTGGGGCTTGGTTGTCAGCTGGGGTTGAAGAACAATAACATTAAAAAAACTTACAGATATGCAGGTTGCAAAATGTTAAGGATAGTACTTGTTAAACTCAGTTTGCTCAGCTATTTCTTCTCTTTCAAAAATTCATAAGTCCTGCAAATCCTCAGAGCCCACTGTCTAATTATACTAGGCATCTTGTATACTTTCTCATTAAAAACTAACCTCCTATTTTAATGACTTGGTTGAAATCCTTTGAAGATCAGACTCCTAGTGACTGAATGCTGTATTCTGAATACCCTTCATGCTGCCCTCTTTCCTTTATTCCTTTCTGATCTTTGGTAATTTCTTCTCTTTTATTTTTGTTTCTTTTCTTTCTTTATATTATTTTTAGATGCCTGTTTGATTCTAAGTGAAAAATACAGAGATGCTTTGTTTGAAGGCCACTTCTGCACTGGGACAGTCTGAGTTAAGTGTTTAGGTTGCTTTTAGCTAAGGGGAAATAGTCTCTTATTTATTTGTCTGAGGCAGTTGTTGAACAGATGTACATCTGACAGTGCAGTATTTACAGTACCATATCTTTAACAAATTGGGCTATATTCATTCCATGGATAATTCCAACTGACTTCATTCAAATTACACAAATGATTAATTTGGGCTCTGTATTTCAAATGGTAAACTCTCATATATAGAGGGTTTACTCAATTTGTCATCAGTTTCTGGTTAGCATCACTATGGTTTGAACAATTCTTCCAAAACTTTACTTTTTCAGATGCTTTACAAGCATTTCTAATGCCCTTTTTCATGTTTTCCACAAGGATTTTAGTCAGAACTAATACTCACTTCAATTACAAGTGTTCTCTTTCCATACTTCGTGGGTTTTATGTGTTTGTTTTTTGTTTATTTGTTTTAACCATAGAACCATCCAGGTTGGAAAAGTCTTTCGAGATCACCTAGTTAATGGCAATGTTAATGCCAAGAGGTATAGAAGAAAACGTTCTTCTTTCAACATAAAGGCCCCCCTGGGGTTTCTTCCAAAAAAGGAGTTGGAATTCTAGCACTGATATAAAGAATAAAACTGCTGTTTCTGTCAGAAGTGGAGGGAAACTTGTCATTTTCTTTTGCTTTTTGTCATCATAAAGCAAAATATAGGGTTTACATGGAGTTTTTCTTACAAAACCAAATATGTTGAAAATAGCATTTAAATAGGTGGGGAAGTATAATTAATATACAAGTTATTTTATTTCCAAAAAGTGTACACGTTATTTCTGCATTACTTAGTAGACGTTATATACTTTACTGTAAGTTTGCTCATTTATTCAAGTCAAAGTGATGTGTTATATAGCCAGAGAAAAACATACATGAATCTTCTTTATTTCCACATTGTAAAGATGAAAATGTAACTTGCCAAGAAAAAAACAAAGTTTAAAATTCATTACAAATTATCCTAGAAATTATATTTTGTTTATTTTGACAGGTGCAGAGAAAATTCGTAAAATATTTCATCGCCATATTGAACATAATGGGGAAAAGGGACATTATTTTGATGCATAGTTTTACTAAAAAGTTTCAAGATGAAATACTGCCTATCATGGCAAATACACCTATTCACAAGAAAAAAAACCATACAAAAATTGCTAGCTTTAATAAAAACTGGGACTTACTGATTAAATAACATTTTATATTCAAGAGATTCTCTAACATAAAGGCCTTTATTGAAAAGGTCTGATGGGCTATGAAAGAAGTTTTATTTATTTTATAGGTGTTTGCCTTAAGCACAATTCCCTCATGCCTAGAATAAACCTGGAGTTAAAAAAGCACGAGTAAAGCTCTTACTGAAAAAACTCTGCATTAAAACACAAATAACTTTCTATTAGCCATGTCACTAGGTTAGAGAATAGATAGGCAGAACCCAAGCAATTATCAGGGAAACATTGGAACATTGTTCAAAACAACCCTGACCCTGATAACTTGTTTAAGATCTTCTTCTGCTGGCTTATGGAAGAAGCCCAACTTAAGAGACAAAAGTGTAGCCTTAAAGTGCATTGTTCTTCACTGTAGACCCTCAGTGGCACATCTACTTGATGACAATTACTTTTGTGATGACTGTGACCGTGTAATTCAACCCCCAAATGTGTTTTATTTTATCATGCTGTTAGAAGAAACAGAAATATCCTCTCCTACCTAATGAAAAGTAACATGCACTACAAAGAATCTTTCAGTAGCTTATCCAACCAAATGTCCTTGTACTCCAGCTAGTGTGTGCATCAGACCACAAAAATTATGACAAAATAAATGTGTAAAGAATATACTTTTCATTGGGGAAAGTGATGAAGCTCCCCAGCAAGCTGAATGCACTAACAGTGAGATTCTAATCTAAGATATTAAGCATACGAAGCTTCTTAATTCAACAGCAGATGTGTTTGTGAGCTTCCAAAGACACTAAACACCTCTCAGGTGCAAGGACTCATCTTTGTCAAATGAGAAATTTGTAATGGAGAAAAGAAGATCTTCAATCACAGATTCTTGTGACTTTCTGCAGCAGACAGAATACAGACAATTTATGTCATTTAAGGATTATTAATAAATTCATATTCTTTCATTCTTCTTCAGATTTCTGTAGTGCAACGCATTGAGAAAGCAAAAATAAAAAAGGTGATATTTAGAAGTGAAAGCACATACAGGGTAAAAATATTTAGATAGGGTTCAGTCTGGAGAAAAGAAACCTCTGGGGACACCTTAGAACACATTCCAGTGTCCAAAGGGGGCCTGCAAGACAGCCAGAGAAGGACTTTAAATGAGGGCATGTAGTGACAGAACAGAGAAGAATGGCTCCAAACTGAAAGACAGCAGGTTTAGATTAGATACTAGAAAGAATTTTTTGTGGTGAGGGTTGTGAAACACTGAAACAGGTTGCCTAGAAAAGCTGTGGATGTCGCATTCCTGGAGATGTTAAATGTCAGGTCGGATGGTCATCTTGGTCTAGTGGAAGGTGTCCCTGCCTATGGCAGAGGGGTTGAAACTAAATGATCTTAAGGTCCATCCAACTCAAAAAATTCTAACATTTTTATGATAATTCTTCTAGCAAAATGCATTGTAGTGGTAATTGGGGAGAAGATTTAGAGATACAATTTGCATTTTCTGACAGAGTGGTTACACCTTCCTCTAATATTTTCTAGATTTTTTTTTTTCTGCTATAGAGATAAATGGCCTGAATTCCAGGCTCCCAAAGTAAGAAAAGTTTCAGTATTTTTCTCGATATCTCATTTTTTTTTTTAATATGAGAAGCTTTTCTGTTCTCTGGACTACTGTAAGATCCTAGCATTTCTGTCACTCACTTGATGGTTGTATTGACAATGACCTAAATTTCGAAGCAGAGTACTGTTACAAATGGGAACATTCATATGAGACATATTAAACTGTCTTCATCTCAGCAACAAAGATTCACTGTTTAGTTATGAATATTTAAATCTATAGTCACAAAAATTTAAGTTAGATTTACATAGTGAATAACAGTACTTGAGATAAACACTGACCCTTACAGCTCTCTCGCAATGTAGCGAAGGTAGAATATCACATGTGCTGTGAAAGTATAACCCATTAACCCATTGCTTTCTCTGTGCCCACCAGTCTGTGCACTTCTTTATAGATGACTATTAGGTTGATTGAACATGATTGCACTTTTCTAAACCCATGCTGACTACTCCCTGTTTTTCCTTCATGAATGCTTTACAGGAAGATATTCCCAGGGACAGTGATGAGATGGACTTGCCTGTAATCCTGAGATTTTGCCACTGAAGTCAAGAGCAACAATTTCTCTCTTCCAGTCTTCCGGAATCTCCCTTGTTTACCATAACTACTCCAAGATAATTGAGAAGAACCTTACAGTGACATTAGGCTGTTGCCTTGGGACTTGTGGGTGTAACCCATCCAGGCCCATAGGATTATGTGTGTCTGGTTTGTTCAAGGGTTCCCTACCTAGTTAGGGAGAACAAATCTGCCCACAGAGGCTGTGTGCCTTCTGTAAGCTCACGTTTGGTCTGAGGGGCCTCAGATGTATACAGATGGGTTTTTTTTTGTTGTTTGCTTGGGGTTTTTTAGTTTTGTTTTTTGTTTTAGTGTTTTTTGTTTTGTTTTGTTGTGGTTTTTGTTTTGTTTTATTTCGAGAGTTTTATTTGTTTTACTGTCCATATGGGTTAGTAATCCTTTCTGCACACCCCCAGAGCTTTGCAGTGGTTCTCTGTGCAGCCCAAATGGTTTTAGATGTTGTATTGTAGGGCCAAATTGTCCCAGTGTGCCTCTACTATATTTACTCTATTGGGAAAGATATATAAGTTCTCATCTTAGAATGTAGAAGATTAATTATTTTATGTATAATCATTGTCATCAAGAATAAAGGTTTTGCAGCAGAAGTTTGGCCACTTTCTCTTAACTAGAATGAAGTCTGAAATACTAAAGAAATTACAGTGGAATAGTTATTCTATACTGTGATATATGAGAATATATATCTGAACACACAAAAGAAGGTTGATGAAAATAGACATAGACATCAGGCTGTAAAATTGGATGGAGCCTGGACTTTGGTGAAGTTTGAATCTGGTGCTCAGTTTTGCATCAACTAAATACTTTACTGGGTTATATTAAGAATTCCTATCTTAACAAAGTCAATAAATGTTCTGAGAGATTAGTCACCAGAGTTCCTGTAAAAACTTCCTTCTTCTCATAAAATTCCTTCTTTCTTATATAAAATATAAGAAGATTCTGCAGATATCTTTCTTGCTCATTTGTTTGCTTGATTTGAAAAAAAGAGATGAGATTTAGAAATTGCTTCGTATTACATTTCCTATGAGTGCAGTGATGCTATAATACACATAAACCCTGATAAACACAGATGTATGGGGGGGAGGAATTTAAATTTTCTCTCTCCTTGAGACAAATATAGAAGCAATCAAATCACAAGGAATTGTTTTCTTCCTTTGCCTTGAAGGCTGTTACCACCAGTGAGTTGATATATCTCTGCAGCACCAGTTTTGCATTGACACAAACCAGTCAGATTCCTGGTCTCCTTGCTGCCAGATCTCACACACCTGCAGGGAATGGTGAAGGGGCAGTGACAACCTTGTGGATGTGACAATCTCAGAGGCAATGTTGGTATGGGAAGTGGCCTACATCCTATGATTTTCTCTTTTTATGCACTTGTTAGGCCATACCCAGACTTGAAATAACCTTAGGATACGTAATGCTCATAAATCCTCCTCCGAAGTGGACTTTCAAGAAAAGTTGCATAAACAGTATGATTCTAGTGATAAAGTGATACTTGCAGCTCTTTCAATAAATAAATGAGACCACAGTCCCTTCCTCTGGCCGAGGGAACTTGAAACTCTATCAGCGTTTCTTCTAAAGAGACCAGATGGCTTGTTGCTAACTGACATGAATGAGTCCCTCCCTCAAGGTACAGACATGCTGACTTCATGGGATTTCTAATTAAACTTGGAAAAAAAGGTAATCATAATTTCTTTCCCTTGTTTCAAGTCACTTTCTGATTAAGTGAATAGGAAAAGCGCTAATTTAAACCAAAATGTACAGCTCTAACCGATAGCTGACTTGGGAAGAAGAGTGTGAGAGCATGATCACTTAATTCTGGTACGGACCAAACTAATCTTTGTGTCATCAGCATATAAAAAATAATTGAACTGTGGCACCTGTTTTTGAGAGAGATCATACACAAACTTACTAGAATTACTTTAATGTTTATTTTGTATTATTTGGTTGCATTTTTATAAATACACAGAAGGTGGATTTTACCTACACCTCTGAAGCAGTGTGATTTAGTTTCTGAAGCCTACACAGTGAGAACTATATGAAATGACACATGACATCTGAGGTGTTGTGCATGCAGCTGGTATATAACATTCAGGATCGACAGGAAACTTGTGTGCTTCTGGTGAGGAACTGCAAGTCAGGTTAGACACCCTCAGTTCTCACACACCTCATTGGATATCTCTGTTTCAGCAATTGATTTCTGGGCTGAATTTCAAGAAATATAAATCTCCTCCATGTTTACTTTTATGGTGTCAGAATGTTATTCCCAGTTTGTGAGAGCTTCATATTTATATCTGCATTGGAAGAATATTGTCTAAATATGGGTAGTAAGGCAGCAATCAAGAATTAACTGTAAAATAAAAAATCAAGAAGTGATACCAAAAACTGAGTCATTGCCAAATAACCTGTTGAAAGGTAGATGTCAATTTGGAGCTGGTATTTGGACTACGATCTTTACAAAACAGCCTAAAGTATGCGTCAAGTGTTGTTGAAATAATGTTTGAAACTTTTGTATCGGATGACAGAAGACTACAGATCTGTGTGAACAGCATGGGACTACACAGGGATTTCAGATGTCAACACATGCTGAAGTGTGAGCTATTGTATCAAGTCTTTTGTGTGCAAAAAACCAAACCAAACCAAACCAAACCAAGACAAAAAACACAAAAAAATAAAAAACGAAACAAAATATAAAAAGAGGGAAGGCAGTCTCTAGAAAAGAGCATCTATCTCTCTCAAGCATGTTTTTGAGAAGGTGAATTGTTCTTAGAAGGACCAGATTGTTCTTAGCCAGACCTGATACCTGTTTTTGAGTAATTGTTGTCGCACTTTAACTGGAGTACTTGTGAACTAAGGAAATTACCACGAGATGGGTAATGCTGTTACTTCATAAAGAGAATAATTGTAAGAGAATAATAATAATAGATAGAAAACACTTCACTCTTCATACAAAAACAAAATGAGTGCCAGCTAAGGAGAAGGTAAGAAACAAGTTAGTTTTAAAAAGTCTTTCATTCTGAAACTGTTGAGAATTTCAATATTCTTTTGTTAAATGAGATAAAGGAAAGCAATGAAAACAGTATTCCTAAAATGAAGAGGGGAGAATTGCTTTATGAGGAAAAATATAAGAAGAAATATGATTTTAATTAGAAAGTAAAGAAACATGGAAACATTGAAATAGTATAGCATGTTCAAGGCCAAAGGATGCTGAAATTTTGAGAAGTTACCTGAGAAAAAAATTGTAAGGATCTGAAATAAAGCTGAGAATAGAATCAGTAGATCAGATTAAGACTAAGATTGCCAATTAATATGCCTTGATAGTCAGTTCAAAATGAATTTGAAGCTGGCATTAGAAACAGCATTAGAGAGCCAGATAGCAATTCTGGAAGTATAGGGTAAAATTAATTGGTTTTTATGAATGTGCTGTATTTGTGAAAATTCTCAAAGATATAGTTGTTACCTGTTTCTTTATAGTCATGTGAATATTACAAAATTCACTGGAAAACAGGTAATCCTCTGAAAGCTGAAAAGAAACCCCTCAAACAAATTTTGTAATTATTAAAATAAGACATTGGTAAGGTGCATTTTTCTTTCTTTCTTTCTTCTTCTTTTTTTTTTTTTGCAACACAAAATTTTATTTTAATTTTTAAATGCCTTTCAAGAAGAAATATAATAAACCTTGGAGTATTAAAATCTTGAGGATTAAATTTATTCAAATAAATTCTTCCAGGCGCTGGGTTACAAAAACTATATTTAAAATGTTCCTGGGTACTCGAGCTCAAAGAATATT
This sequence comes from Turdus rufiventris, assembly GCA_013186435.1. NCBI lineage: Eukaryota > Metazoa > Chordata > Aves > Passeriformes > Turdidae > Turdus > Turdus rufiventris. The sequence continues at coordinate 714,456 of PYHW01010678.1, forward strand.
TTTCCTCTCCTGAATTCCCATTAATTAAATGAATAAAATGAATAATAACCAAATAACAAAAATAAAAGCTTACAATACGGACCTGTGTGAACAAAATCGATTTATTGATGGATTAAAATTTTGATTTAGCTCGGCTTCCAGAAAAAAAAAAAAAAGGGTAATATATCAGGAAGAAAAAACTCAGGAAAATTTTGAAGCATCAGTTCACGAAAGAGTTGAAAGTAATCAGTTTATCCCATTTCAAAATTCTCTCCTGAGCATGCAAGTGCATGACACTGGTTTTCACAAAGGATATAAGAAAGATTTTCACTGTGGTTTCTTTTTTACTTTTTAACTCCATTTTGAACTACATTCTCTAAAAATTTAAGAAACATACACACACGTAATCAGCTGTTCGAGGAGATAAGAAGGGGATAGTACGCAGATCATATTCCCATGTTACTAAAATACAGAAGCTGGATTTTTAGGTGACAATTTTATAGTTGCTGGTTTGTAGTGACTCAGACACAATTCGGCAGTTTTGGACTCAATATGCATTAAGAAAAATTGTGGTTCAACAGGAGAAATATGAAATTGTAAAGACATAAAGCAATTATCTAGCCTTAAATATATTTTATCAGGAAAATGAAGAGTTCTTTGTGCTGACTGCACATATGATTTGACTTGATGAAATTGTCTCATAGCATGTGCAAGAGACAAGGTTAACTTATCCAGATCAATGGCATTAAAATATCTGAATATGTCTATACATTCAAAAAAATATCCCATACTGACACTTAACAATGAATGATGGACATCAACTTTTAACTGTAAACAAAACCACTGAAATCAGTAAGAATATTCCCATTAACTTTTGCAGGCTTTGGATACAGCCTAAGCATTTCTAACGTGATTGTCCTTATCTGAAGGGCTTGCAAGAACTGTCCTCAGAAGAAACACACAGAAAAATACAGTAATTTCACGACCATAAGGCGCACGGGACTATAAGGCGCACCCGCCGGTAGCCAGCAAAATTCACAACATGTAGATCAGATAAGGTGCACCGGACTATAAGGCGCACTTCTTTTTTTTTTTTTTTTAAGCGAGGCTCCGCCCCCAGCTCCCCTTGCACGGTTGCTGGCCGAGGTCCCGCCTCCACCCGGCAGCCATTGGCCCCCGGGCTGGCCTGTAGCCGGCGGGGCCAGGGCATGGCCGCCACCGCTCCGTGTGACGTCC
>PYHW01010678.1:719841-745697 GCA_013186435.1 Turdus rufiventris
TCTTCAAGTAATTTTCCTGAGAGAAGCCAGATTAAACTGTCTTGATTTTCTTTCCCTAATTACAAGATCAACATATGAATATCAAGTGGAAAATAAGGATGTTGTGTATCTATTTGGTTTCACACTTGATTTCCTATGAATTTCTGTTAGAAAACGGTGGAAATATGAACCACAAACCTCTGTGCTGATCTTTTTTTTTTTTTGAAAGCAGAGTGACACACATGGCTTCATTTTTCTTTCACATCTGCAAAAAAGTGAATCTAGCTTTCAAAGCAAAAATGATAATTGAGCAGAATTGTATTAGTGGAAATTGTAGATAACAACGCGGTTTTGACCACCTTGTGAAATTTTATTACAGTTAGGAAGAGCTTTGTCAAATCACTTGTATATAATTTAATTTATTCTTCATTACTTTGTATTGTAAAGAGGCAAGATCCTGTTTTTTTGGCTATCAGTGAATAAAACATTTCCTGAATACTTTAACTTCCTTAAGAAGGCAATATTTTTCTTACCTTTTTTTTTTTATTCTGTGAGCATTCTTTCTCAGACAGAACGTACTCTTTATAGTCTCGATCACTTTAATGAACAATTTTTTCACTTTGTTTCCCATATACTGTGTTTTTTAACTTCTGCTGAGAAAATTCTCTCTTAAGCAAAAGAGTGTAGTTAAAAGAAAGGAAACTGTCCCAAACCAATAATCCTGCATGATTTTCTTTTATCTAATCTCATACAGAAACATGAATCTGAAAGTGTTCCACGGACAGCATTAGTGGGTTTGCTGATATTTTTTTCACTTGACACGGGGTACTTTGCATATCCTAAACATGGTAGGTTTTATTTCCCAGTCTCCTGTGCTTTGTCATGCCATTGTCCCCTGGGAAATGTGCTATCACATCAGAATTATCTATTCACTTTTGTGTTTGTTTCATGGAGAGGGGCGAGTATGTAATGGGCAAGGCAGCAAAGAGTAGTGTTAACAAGGTCCTAATTTGTTTTCTCAGCATCATAAATGACTCTGAGGAAAAGTTCTTGCTGCAGCTCTGCAGAGAATTATGGCAAATTATTTACTCTTTGCCAACCATTTACCCTGATGTATCTCTGTTGATTTTGGTTTCAGATAGTTCATGGCTGATATTCAAATCACATGTTTTCTATTCTTCCAGCTTGCTTCCAGAGCAACCCAAAGTCAGATTTCAATAGAGATTGTGGTCCTATGTATAAACTGCAGTGATCTGGGATCATCCTATTCCTAATCGCCTGAGCATCTGAAAACCTCAGTAATTTCAGCTGGCATTCTGGTTGCCTAGAGATTTTGGCCTGGGTCCTAATTAACTATTTCAATTTAGGTTTTGTCTCTGATTTTGATTAAGAATATCTGGAAGAAAAATATTTGTTTTCTCCAGATACATTTTTTATTTTATCTTCACATTCTCTGAATTTAATTCACTTCTTCATTAATCTTTATTTAATGACCATTTTCTTTTGTCAATAGCTACAGAATATCTTTATTAAATTAAAATGACATTTGTAGTTGTGTCTCAATCCTTAATTTTCATCACTTGTGAGAGTAAATATCAGTCATAAGAATTTATCTATTCATAATTCCTTATTTAAAATTATCTTGAGTTTTCAGCCATGTGCTTATAAAATGATAGAACTATTGTCAACTACTTGAAAATATAGGAGAGATGAAGATCTTGAAGTTATTCTTGAATATGTTTGTCTAAATGTCATAACATTAGTATTTATTTATTCTGCTAGCAAGATTATTTATCTGTTGGTTTAAATTTGTTTTGATCAATACAACAAAATTGTCATGAAAAATGGGGTATTGTATTGTTAAGACAAACTAATGCTGTTCTAATGCTTCCAGCAGCAAAAAGCAGTAAAAGAATGCGTCATTTTTCAATGAATTGTAGTCTGCATGTACAAGCCCAATCCTGCATATTTTTGAGACTTAAATACACAGCTGCTTCTCATTTGGGCTGTGCTGAAATGACAATTCCTATCACCCAGTTTTTCTCACTACCCACAAGCTGGCAGTCATCCTGCAGCTTTTCAGTAACTTTGTTCATGTGAGTGTTCCCTAGCATGATGTGTTAACAAAATCGGTTGCACTGATACAAATTTCTGAATTAAACTGTTTAATCCAAAAAGAACAGAGAAGGCTCTCCCAGAGTGGTGGTAGCAAAAGTACATGGAGCTACCTCAAGTCAGGGACTGCTGATGTACAACTGGGGATGCAATGACTTTTCCGCAATTCTACTCAGTTTCACACTGATCAAAGTTTGTTATGATATTAGTAATCTTTCTAAGTTAGTCTAATCTTAATTAGGAAAATTCTAGAATTCCCCATCAGCTGTATTGCACTGTACAAGGACTAATTGATTTCAGCTGGACTATTTATAATCACAGACATATACCTATGCAGTTGAGCAAGAGCTGGCACAAGTGAGCTTTAACAGATGTCCAAGTTTAAAGATGATGAGCTTGGTTTTTACCTTGCACTGGAATGGCACCAAAATAAAAACTTAGATTGTAAATAAATCTGACCTCAAAGGATATATAGCAAAATGCTCTTATTTTTACTTTGCTGGGATTCTTATCCTTGGGTTTCTTTCCATAGGATTCTTGAGACTTTATTTTAGAGATTATGAATATCAAGAAGTAAGTAAAGTGTTTATTAAAAAAAGAAACATTGCTAACTTTTGAAGCTGCTATTAGCAAATTATAAATGAATAATTTTCTAAAGGAGTTGATTCGATCATGTATTTTTAGAGGATTCTATCATATTAAAGAATGTATCATAAGCAGAAAAACCTAATAACTGACAGAGGTCACAGTTACATAAAGAAGAATTGAAAAATGGAAGAATGTAAGAATGAAAGAGCCACATGCAATCATGGAAGAGACAGATACATCAGTGCAAAGTTGTCACAGTTCAGCTCAGGATCAAGCTGGCTGCAGGAATCTTCATAAATATCTGACATGTTGAGGTTAAAGAAAGTATCTGAGCATTACAATGGCTTGATAATAGAACCAGGTCTGAGTAAACATTTGCTAAATACTTAAAACTCCTGTCTGTGTTCAGTTAATTGACAATTATTAACAATTTACTTTTTTTGTTGTTGTTATTTTCTAATTTACTCTAGAGAGGATAGGGTTTTAAAAGGATTTAATTCTTGATTTATTTTTATTAGTGGAATTTGGAAAGGATGGCTGCTTATAAGGAGGAGTTTGATTCTACATTGTGACTTATTATAATAATACATCCTTGAACATTCAAAAATCTAAATTATCCTGGCAGATTTCAAGATGCCAAATTTTGCTTACAGAAATTCTTAGTCTATAAATTGAAAAATGCTTTTGTAGTGTGATGGCAAAATGAAAATACAGTAAAAGAATGAATAGAGCAATTGAAAATATTTCCTCTGCAAATGTAAGATAGTGTCATGTCAGCACAAGATACCAACTAATGTACATTACATTACTGAATTTTGAAGTTTTCACATTGAGACAAAATGCATCAGCTTATGTATTTAAAGAGATTTTCTTATTGTTTCTGCTGATCTGGGAACTCAAAAAATATTGTTTAAGATTATAAATGTCTTTATTAAAATTGCGATTTCTGTCTAATTTATTTTAACAAGAATTGTAATGTATTCTGCCCTTTGATCTCTTAGCTTGAAATGCTGCCTGTTATTCCATTATTCCACCATCCATTTGCAGATAACAATACATCAGAACCTTTTTCTTGCTGCAGAAACAATGCCCTTTATTTGAGAAAGGACATTGTTTTGACAGATAAAGTAGGCATTTGATAAATTGGAACAGGTTCTGAATTATTTTGAGGGGAATGTGTGCTACATCTGTCTGCTGATTTTCCACTGAAGCAGTGCTTAACTTTCTTGTCTGTTTGTGATTTATTGAGCTGCAGAAAAGGTTAGGAAAATTTCATGGCTCTTCTCTTATAATTTGTAAGTGAATCAAAAAACATTTGTTACTGTTTATGATGCTCAAAAGACCGAATTACCCCGAAACATTTATACGCAACGAAGTGACAACAGCAACAAAGGTAAGGAAAATAATTATGTTCTAAATTATTAATAATACAAATACAACACTGAAAACAAATCCAACTGTTGAAATGCATGGAATGTTAATAAAGATCTGGGTGTCTATTCAATCACATTTTTGGAGGAGATAATTACAGAGAATCTTGTTACATATATGTTTCTTAAACACTTCTATAGTTTGTTAATATTTATCAACAACTTCTCATAAGCTAATGTAAAATGCTGGCCACAGGGAAGTCAAGACATCTGTATTACTCAACATCCAGATCTGAATTTAATTGCTGGAACAGAGACTATTTTTTGTTGTTTGAGACACCCTATGGAATCCTATCTAATCTGAAAATGAAAAGGTTGTTGCATAGGGTTGGTTGTCTTTAGTAACATACAGCTTTAATAACCTATACCAACCATGCCTATATTTAGGTAACCATATAAAGAGGAAGTCTATCTTCAAACAGTTGATTTCATTAAAGTTATTTCAATAAAGGTGTTTGCCTATGAGCCAAGAATTTAAGCTTTCATTATAGTTAATGGAGAGTTTATTCATATGTCTGGAGTAATCTCATGACCACTGTAAGCCCAAAACTTCCAACACTTCCAACAGGGGGAAAAAAGCAAAAAAAAAAAAAAAAATTCACTCAGTTCTGAACCAACAGTCAGCAGTCCCAGGCCAGGTGGAATCATGTAGGATATTTCAGACAGCCCTGTATACTTGCCCTGTCAGCCCTGTGCACATGTTTTTGATAACTGCATGGTTTGAAGATGGCGTGAGCTACCTCTGCAGAGTGTGCAGCTGAATGAAATACCATTAATTGCTCTGAAAAAAAAAATCAAAGTGAGTGCCAGTTGACCAAACATATGTTCAGCAACATTTCAGATACCTGTTAGCCTGTCTGACATCCAGCTTCTGCTTCAGAAGAAGGCGAATCTCCCACAGGTCCCCTTTCATCTCTACACTTCTTACATGAATTTCTAACTTTTTTAGGGAACTAAATGCCTAACTGTGCAGCCAAATTCAGTTCCTATGGAGGATAAAGTGGCCCTCCTCTGGAGAAACTTATACCACAAAGTATTTTTTTTAGTTTGGAATTGGTACATTTTTGGAGTATGGAAGATTACTGCTAATCTTCTGCTAATTATCTGCCTTACTGATGACTGAAGATGGAGGGAAACAGTAATTTTAGAATTTAATTTATGTGAAAGTAGGTAATGTTGATGCTTAGTATTTCTCTATTCTTTTTATTTCAGTCCTCTTAGATGATACACAACTACATCACAATGAATATTAGACATACTAAAACAGTAGATGAGATGTCTCTGAAGAGGATCCTTTTCATTCACTGAAACACACTTGCTGCATATGACCTTTCTTTTGACATTTAACACTCAGAAGTTGAACTTGCTTGGTAGGTTTTTTCTTCTGTGTCCTTCCTGTTGTTGATGTAATTCTCATGCTGCATAAATTTAAGAATTCTTCATTCATGTCTGGTACAGGGAAAATATATGTGGAATTGTGTTTACTGGTGGATGCAAATTTGGTAGTTATTACCCTTCTGGGGTTTAGTTTTGCTACCAGTTTGTTTTCTTGTTTGAGAATGATTGAAAACAACCGGTAAAGCGATTTGATGCACCTCACAGGTTTAATATATACAGTTACATTGTAAGTGCTTATCCCCTTTTCATTACCAATTATTTACTTTTTTTTTGACATTAAAATAAAAGTGTATTCAGTAGCTCCCAATCATGACAGCTGCTACAGAACAAAAAAGATACATTAGCAAACCCTAATCCATAGAAACAAAAAATATTTCTAAAGTTTCATGACATGCAGCTGTCCCCAAGTGAAAAATTGCAGCATCAGTAATAAGAATGTGCAATTTGATTAAATCTCCTGCAATTAAAAAAAAAAATCGTACAATCCTGTAATTCAAAATTGTCCATTCTATATTTTTCTTTCCCCCCCCCCGTTTCTGAGTGAGGCAACCCACTGACAATTGCTTTATAACATATTGGCCAATTCTTGTTGTTTGAGAATGACATTGACAGAAAAGGAAATTAGGAATGGATGAGGCAGGGAAACATATAAATATTGCTACCAATGACAGAAATGTATAAAAAAGATTCCTCTTTTTAAAATTAGAGGACAGGAATACATTTTTATATTAATCAAGGTAAAATAAGTAATAGAAGTGAACAGCACCAAAGAACTTTGCTTATAGGACAGTTTTGGTAGCAGAAAGGCAGCAAGAGTGGCTCCTGTGAGACCAGCAGCTGTACCAGCCTCAGAGCCCATTTCTGTTGGCTCTGGGATGATCCCACTACTGCACAAAACTGAGCTGTTCAGCAGTGCTGCTGGTTCCACTATGATATTATGTTTATGAAAGGATAAAAAAATACACAGCAGCTGTGAGTGAGAGGAGTAAGAAAATGTGAGAAAAACAGCCCTGTAGGCACCAAAGTGAAAGAAGGAGGAAGGGAGAAGGTGCTCCAGGCACTGGATTGGTTTCCCCTGCAGCTCATGCAAGAACACACCAGGTCCAGTGTCCCCACTGCAGGCTATAGAAGACCCCATTGAGGGTCTCAGGCCAGCCAGGAAATCTGGCAGCCGGGCAATTTTACCCACTACAGACCTTCAAATCAAAAGGAAAGTTCTCTCTCTTGAATAATCATACAAACAGGTTTTCAATGTTTTTCTGCACGTGTGGATACAATTATCAAGAGAAACATTTTCTATGTGTTCTGAAACAAAGAAAGATAAATTAGAGGGAAAAATCCAGCATACTGTATTGCATTCTAGGAATATATTTAAATCAAATACATACAGTAATACGTTGTGTATTAATTTATTTAAAGTATATTCTGTGTGGTAGACTTATAATTGATATTATATAGGTTCATCAGTAACAATGCCGACTTGTCGAAACTATTTGTAACATTTGTGTCCTTAGCTCTGTGTGACCAGGCATTCAGCAAGAGTGGTAGGAAAAGAATCCCTAAGAACTGAGAAACTATCCCAAGACATTTAGAACAACAAAATACCACACACAAAAAAAACCCTCTACTTTGCTTCCATTCTTCAGATATTCCAGTTCACAGTCTCTTACACCAATATAGGGAATGAAGTATAATAGTAAAATTCAGTTTGAAAACATGCAGGCTGCTCCACTAGAGCCGTGGATGACTATGGCACAGGCAGCACCTTCTGCTGTTTGCAAGTTGTACTGCTGCTTGCTCAGACTGCCTGCTCACATTGCTCTGCACTGCTCTGCTCAATGTGTACTGAAGTAGCGAAGGTCAAATCTTGTTTTTACTTTCTGTGACCTCTGTGTTTAATCTACAGCCAAGTGGTATTGAAGTGACTTATTTATTGTTTAAAATCCTTATGCCTCCTTCTGTTTTAACAAACATCCTGGAAAGGCTGCTGAATGAATAATAAAGGACTTGCGTTCAAAGGCAGGGGGATATTCACAAGAAAGCAAGTGACTGTAGAGCTGGAAATGTGGTGTTATGGCTAGGGCTGGAATGGCATTTTCATCTAAAGCAGCATTTTTCAAATGTTTTTCATTTCACTAGCTGTCAGGAGGATATTTCTCATGCTTTTTTCCCCTCCTCAACAAAGTGTTTTGGAAAGATTGGTAAAATTCCATTGTGTTATATTTGAGAATTTAATATTGAAAATGTATTTTCACTACCTAGGGAATTATTCAGAGTCCTCTCACATTCAGTATGTATACTGTAATTCAGTATGTTTTATTTAGAATACTCTAAGGACTAAATGAGTCTGCTTTTAATGAGGTTGATATTAAGAGAAATACACACAATAACCCAGACTGTTTTTAAGGGTTCAGGACAATTTCCCATGCCTTATTTTCTTACTTTTATTTTTGAAAATACATCTTTTTATTTAAAAAAAAAAAGATTTTTCACCTGCTTAAGGATCTTTTATCTGCGGGCATATCACTGTGCAGTTTATGTGGGACAATGAATGTCTAACACACCATCAAAGAGTGATAAAAATTTGAAAATGGAAAACATTTTAAAGATTCATCAAATATTAAAACTTTTTATAGCTCAAGTCACTGTAGTGTGATGTGCCCTACCATGTTCAACTTCTTTCTTAACAGAGTGTTAATACTTTCTCAGTTTTCACATGTTTTGTTGGCTTGGCTTTTCAGCTGAGTTTTGGGGGATTATTTTGGTTGGTTGGTTGGTTGGTTGGTTAGTTGGGTTTTTGTTTCGGGGTCTTTTTTGGCTTTGGAGGTTTTTTGTAAGGTTTTTTTTTGGGGGGGGGGGTTGTTGTTATTATCTTTTGGTTTTGGTTGTTTGGTTTTTATTTCTCAGTTTGCTTTCTAACCCAAAGAAGGGTTAGACATGTGAACAGTGCAGACCTGTGAGGAACAGTAGCCATCCATCCCTAGCACCTGCAAGTAGATTTTCTCCCAAAGCAGACTTCATGTCAGAAAGAAAAAAATGTGGCATGTTGAGTTTAGACATTTGAATCTGTCTCCAGCCCCTAGCTGTCTATTCCACTTGTGGAAGATGCCACCACAGGAACAGGAAGAGCTAAACTGATTGTCAGCATTTTCTTGAACTTACAGCCAGTCACATTATGGTAAGCTAATTCTGAATTTAAGTTTCTTTAACAGGTTAGCTTTGATTAAGAAATAGGTTTTCATTCATCTGCCCTTGCCATAGGGACAGCAGCCTCTGATAACAGGCTGGGGCAGATGTATGAGATGAAAAATGCATTAGTTTAATCCACAGCCAAATATGTGTCAACACTGTTAATGTAAATTGGCACAACTCCATTCAGGTCACCAGCAGAGTCTAAGTACGCAGATTTTAAAAAAATCAAAAACCTTTCAACCCACAACCAACCAAAAACCCTCAGAAAATCCAAAAAAAACCACCAGATAAAGACAAAAGAAGATACCAAACCAAAAACTAGGACTATTTTGTGCCACCCATAAGTTTAAAGATCTTTAAAAACAGATCACTTTACTATAGTAAGTGATGCTGAGAGAAAAAACAAATTTCGTGACCTGTCTGATTTATCGAATCTTTTTTGTTATTATTTTCACCACTATGTAATCTGTCATCTGATAAAAATCTATTGTCTATTTGTCTATTACAGGAAAAAATATTTCTCTTGCAAACTTTTGCCATCAGACACTGTGGAAAACTCATGAGACATTAATAGCTCAAAAGAAAATAATTTAAATCATTTCACTGAACTGATAGTGAAGCTGTGATTGTGATTATAAATTGCTGATAATGATTAGGTTTTCAGCACTTATCTCATAGTTATTTTAAGCCAGATAATAATTTAATAAAGAAAGATTTGGATTCAGTCATATGTCTCTGCAATATTATCTTTCTTTTTTTTTTTTTTTTTTCCTTTTCTAGACATTTATCTCTGTTCAAAACAACTTTCATATGCACACAAAAATAGAAGGTCATGCTGCATGGCAGCAGAAAGCTCACGGCTAGCCAACGGGATACTGAGAATACTCTTACCAAAGCTATATTGCTTAATGTTAAATGCAATTTCAAGACAAATGCAATGAGAGTAAAGGAATGCAATGGTAGTATAAAGACACAAGGGGAATAATCCCAGTCTTTCAAATAAAAAAAAAATTATATATATATACACACACATTTGAAAATTAGGACTTTGTAATGATGTCATAGGATTGCTAATGCAGAACAGTTTGAAATTTCAAACTTTACTAAGTTAATTGATCAGTATCACCTTTATTCCTAATTACTTTTTGTACCTTATTAACCATCATCATTATGAACGGAAAACATTTAGTCATTAAGGCTTCTTAAATTAGATCTCAGCATACCATGCTGTAAAGCTGACAATGTTACATTTATTTAGCATTATTGTCTGTGGTACTTGACATTTCATTGAAATAAAGTTGATTAGAGTTCAGAGTTCTTTAAGTCAAGTTGCAGCTGAAGTTATCGTAAGTTATTTCTTCTCCAGTTGTCTTCACAGGTGTATAATGTTTTATTCAAATGCTCCTGCTCCCCTCAAAAATGGGAGGGTCTTCTCTCATTGCTGATCATACTGGGTTTTGATTTGCTTGGCAGGGTAGTCTGCCTATTTTTAGTCCTTTTGTATCATCTTGCCCTTCGCCAGAATTTTTTGCTTAGACCCTTACAGCATCAAAATCAAATGGATTATATTCTGCTGTAAAATGCTTCTATTTTTTAAAAGGTCTAATGGTTATACATTTTATTTATATTATATTATTAGCAATATTGTATGGTTATAGAGTATTATTAGTTGCACTGTGTTTGATTTTTTATGCTTTTATTTGGCTTCAAGGCAGACAAGAAAAAAAACAATTATGGTTGTCTCAGAATTCGGTTACGTTGTGCAAAGGATAATAAAAGGCTTCAAAGTCATAACCAGAACATTTTATTTTAGTCTTCAGCAATGAAACATGAAAACATGGTCTCTTGTTGTGACTGTTCCTTGCTTGTTCCTGCAAATGGAGTCGCTCTGCATGTGTGACAGGAAAAACTCAATATGCATTCTGCAAATAAATCAATAAAAATGAATTCTAAATCTTTGTCTTTCTTCCTGCTCAGAAACAATCCAAACATTTTGAACTATGGATACATGCTTTTCCACTACTTGAGAGGTTGCAGTCAATGTACTTCAGACATGTTTCCCAAGTATATTGGTCTTAACATTTGCCACTAATTTAGGGATTTTTTTCTCTTTTAAGCATTTGTCAACCTCTCTTAAAAATCCTGGGACTTCTTATTGAAGTTTTCTGTTATAAGTTTTGATCAAGGTGTCATTTGTACAGGCATTTGATTCAGATTTTAAGAGTATTATTGTTGTAGCCAGCTGTAGAAGAGGATCTCAAAACACTGAAAAACTTCTCTGTCTCATCACCACACTGGTTTTAGGAGTTTAATGTTTAAGCTTCACCAGGCAAAGTAAAAGCAAATATTTTTTCTTTTGGAAGGGAAAAAAAAAAAAAAAGAGGCAGGTGCCTTCTCAATGTTACAGGAAGCTGTGGATTTCCTGAGGATTGTAAAAAGAATATGATGACAGGCTACTCAGCAGTGGAATAACCCAGCTATTAAGCTGATGCTACTATTCAGCCAGGAATATAGGTGTAATGTATATCAAATATTGTCACATAGATTAATATACCACCATAACTTAAAGGCATAAAGGTAAAAAGTAAAGATTAAAGCTATTCTGGCAATCAAATTATCTACGGATGTTGATCTCACTTTCCAGAGCTATTTATTTAATTTCAGGGAGGAGAAAACTTAAGAGCTGAAAGCAATTCTTGGCGTGGTAAAGGTAGTTCTGGGTAAGTATTTGGAAAAAAAGTAAAAGGATCATTACTTGTAAACTATAAATTCATATCCTCCTTCAATGTGCGTCTTTATTCTAATTTTGTTCCTGTTTGTTTTTTAACACTTTCTATAAAACTGATTTTCATACTTGACCATAAAACAGAAAAGGAAGTACAATAGAATTCTCACTTCTTGGATGACTGTTGTAATAATTACAGGCAATGATGCTTATTTCTTCGAATCTTAAATATTCTGGAATTAAATTACTCTCATAATTTAACTCACTGTTAGTCACAATGTTATTATAATTACAGTGGCAAAGGTAATATGCTGTTTCTAGAGGAAGTTGGTATGTTTTACTTAAGTAGTACAGATGTAAAAAAATAAAAAGTATTTAACAATCCTGCCTCATTCTTTAACAGAAGTAGCAAGCTTCAAAGCTAAAAACAAACCGAGAACAACTTGTCTGAGTTTAATTATATTTACACTGGCTACATCAGTGTAGGAAAGGAATCCCTTTCCTGTGCAGTAGACGTGATGGTATCAGGGAGCAAGTCCTTAATAAGATAAGGTTCCAATCTTACTTTTAGTCAATAAAGAAGTTATTTTGCTTATAGTCACTAAGAAAATGACAATTTTCTTCCAATGCCACATATTTTTATAGCCATAGCAGTAGATTCTTGGGTCATTAAAAAAAAAAAAAAAGGGGACAGTGTCTTTCTGGTTGTGATATTAATTTTCCACACTTAAACTGAACCACACTTTTAACGCAACCAACCAACCAAATAATAACCAACAAAAAAATTAAAATACTAAAAAGTGAGAAATAAGACAATAGAGAGAAGAGACAGAAACGAGATGAGATGAGACAAGACAAGAAAATTTAAACCATGTTCACACAACTGTTCACTGTTCATGACTATCGTCATGATTTTAATTACCTTAATATTATTGTTTTTCAGTTATCTCTAGTTTATTTAAAGTCTGTTTTTCAATATACTAGCTTTCATTCCCAAGATTATATATCTCTTTAAAAGTTTTGCATATGTTTCTAACCTTTTCTAGGTCACTTTGCTTTGTATCATTTCTCAATGGTGTTTGCCACACATTCCAGTTTGGTATCATCTGCAAATTTAATTAATGTGCTGTTTACCTCATCTTCCAGATAAATTACAGATACATATTCTCAGTTCAACAGTCAAACACCATCTGCAGCTTCTCTCTATCTCTCAGGCACACCCTGCACTTGCCCTCCTACACATGTACATATTCCAGTCCATCTGGATATCTTTATACAAAACTCATACTCTTGAATTGGGATAACCCTATCAGTTCCATTCTGTTCATGCAAAGATGATACCACTGCAGGTGTGCATTATTAAAGTTTTTAAAGAGATCTGCTAATTAGAGATTCTTCTCCATGATATCTAGACAATGGATGACATGACTGTGTGAACTTTTAAGGGAATATTTTCCAAAGCCGTTTTTAAAGATTATATATGAACAGGAATTTAAAGAATACCAGGTTTTATTTAGTCAGGTCTCAGCTTTTTCATGTTCAAAACACCAAATATTATTGGGGTGGGGGGAGGTGTCTTACTGTGGACACTGGAAAACTGAACAGCTGAAATGCATGTGGAACCCTGAATAGGCAACCTTGGAGATCAGGGCAAGGCAATTCTAAATATACAGCCTATACACAATATTTAGTTTAGTAATATCACTGGGATATATACCCTGACAGATCCAGACTGTCTTTATAATCTTTGGGCAGAACTGGCAATGTCAAGGCATTATTCATTCCTCTACTTATAAATGGTTGTTTCATAATGCGATGAATTGCCCTCAAAAATGTTACAGTCATTTATTTAGATACAGACATTACATGTAGTCCATTCTACATTCCAGGCTTTTGAGAAGATTATATAAAATGCTGTATATAGAAGGATTATTTTCATATATATTAAAATGGGAAGCATTTCCTAACTTCCTCCCCTGAATTAATAATCTAAATCAAGGGAAGAAGAAAGATCATGAAAATTATGCCTTTTTGTCATACTTCCTATACAACTAGAGGTGTAACATGGATCACAGCTGTAGCTTAAAGACTCATACAGAAAAAAAGATTTCGAATGTGATAAACATGCTTTAACATAAATTAAAATGTTAGATTAGCAGACCACGAGGTAGTCTATACCTTTCTGGGGAGCCAGCAACCTGTTTTAGACCCTGTTATACCTTTGATGCATACAGAAGTGTAATAAATATGTAGAAATTGAAAAAAAAAATGCATTCATGGTCATTAAGCATTTATTCTGTAAGACATGTTAAACACTATATGTAGGACATTGTTCTGGCCTGTTGCAAGTGGGTACCTTGTATGTGACAAGATCTCACTAATTTCTCTCACAATGGTTATGGATTTTATTATCTTACTATTTATTTCTTAGTCTTTTTCAATAGCAGTGTAATAAAAATTATACCTGTTCCATGTTTTCTCTCTCATGGGAAAACAAGGCAGTGGTATTTGACTAATACTGAGAATAATTTGAGTTGAACATATTTCGATTTTCAGGGGTTCAAAGGAAGAACAAACTTTGGTCTGGCAATATAGAACTTTTTTTTTGTCTTAGAAATAAAAGATTGTAGTGTGTAGTTCTTTGCTATGGAGGAAAAAATGCTGAGTTTAAATCATCTGTATTGACAAAGGGTAACAATATGTTATTAACCAGACAAATGGGGGCATCTGTGGAAAGGATGGTGATATAACACACGTGACCTTAATACCCCATTTTTAGTAAGAGTTTCAAGCCATTATTTAGACAGAATATGTGTTGGATGCATTTGAAATAAAGTGTTGAAATACAGTTTTAATGATAGCAACCACAAAAACACTTAGCATGTTCACTCAAACACAAATATTTAATCCTCTGAATTCTTTAAATCTCTGTTCTCCTTTGGGAATGAAATAACTGCAGGGCTCAATTTGTACTGGTAGCTTAATGATTAAAGATGAAAAATTCTTTGCCTATGCATCTGATTTTTATATGCCTTGTTTTACTACAAATCCTATTAAAATGAACTCTTTTTTTTGTTGCTGGGAGTAATTGGATCCAATACTTCAACACTGCAAAAAAAGCGTTAGCTCTTGTTTTGAAGGCTGGTTGCTGTAAGGGAATTGACAGTAGGGAAGAAAAAAACAAAAGTGAAAAAGAAAGGAAAAGTAGGACTCCATTATGTAAAGGAATGCAAGCAAAAAGAAACTTGCTGGGTTCAGCTTTCTGTTATCTGAGAATAATCAATCTCTAAATGAATGAACTTGATTATAATAAAAATAAAACTGTGACTTTGCCACTTAGTCTAGGCATTTCTTCCAGGATTGCCCACCTAGGATGATATACAATTCCTCTAAAACATTTGATACTGCACTGAGTGGACACTTAGGAATTATGAAAATGGGTTGCAGACTAAAATTCTTAGATATGGTTTGTCAAGCCTGTAGTGAGAATAACACAGTTACTACAGTCATCTTCTGCAATAAACGTTGATAAACATAGTTATTATGTATGACTTTCTCAACAAAAAGTGCTATATTTTATTTATTCTATTAAAAAGCGTAGAATAACTTTAAAATAAGAATACCAGAGTCCTGTGTGGAATACTGAAGTGAGTACTGACAGACCTATATGTTTCTCTGACACAAAACAACCATATAAATCTTCCCAACACAGCTGCAATTTAGTGAAATATGCAGTTTTCTGTTTTCCATTACTATATCCAGTATAAATTCTTTCTGCTGGAAGACAGATTGTGACAAATTTGCAAACAGCATCTGTATTCATACTTTTGAAGCACTAATTTATCTGGCAATAAAAAATTTTGATTTCCCAAAAGGAGTGCCAGGCCTCAAAACTAATGCCTATTTTTGAGACTTAACCGAGTTTTCAGCGTTAGTCATTTTCTTATGAGTTACAGTGCTCCTATGGAAAAATATACAACTTAACAGCAAGTACAGAGAGTAAAAGGGTCACACAAAACATAAATCTGTATGCTTAGCTTATGCATGTGCATAATTTATATAAACAAAATTCTGACTAGGTACAGTTTCTATCAGAGAAAACACCTTTTTTAACAGCACTACCCAAAAGAGTAACAATAGATATCTGCAGAGTATTCCATATTGGAAAACAATTTTTATGCAATGGCCAGAAAGTTAAATCAGAAGACATGCCTGTGTTAAAATCTTCTTCTTGGTAAGATTATTTTTTCACATATCTTGCATGTCTACTTATCTTAAAATTCCACAAAGGCACATTTCACTCTTATAATCAGAGAATTCACGATTATAAGCCGCGCCATTTTGACTAAAATTTTGCTCCCAAACCGGAAATGCAGCTTAAATTCAGGAGTGGCTTATATATGAACAAATTTTGGAAATTTCCCAACCCAGAAGTCTGAGCCAGCAGCAACCCCGAGCTGAGCCAGAGCCTGCCCGGCCCTGGGGTCACAGCGGTGGCAGCGGCTGGGCACACCCCTCTCCCTCTTCCCAGCAGTACTGGCCAGGTACGCCCCTCTCCCGCTTCCTGGTGACATTGGCCAGGGACACCCCTCTCCCTCTTCCCGGCGGCACCAGCCAGGGGCGCCGATCCCCTGCTTCTCGGTGGTAGCAGCAAGTGAGGCCGGGGCCGCTCCCTGGCAGCCGCCCCGAGCAGGGCTGAGTAAGTAAACCCCGTGATCATGCGATTCTGTTACTAATTGGCAACTTTGTAAAAGTTGCACACAGATCCTTGCTATGAATGAAAGTGCGGCTAATAATCTGGTGCAGTTTCTATATGGACAAAAACCTAAATGTTGCCGACACCCGGAGCTGCGGCTTATAATCAGGTGCAGCTTGTAATCACGAAATTACTGTATCTTAGGTAAAATCTTGCAAGATACTTTTGTCTATCAGTTAGCGGAGGCATGTAACTTGAGAAGACTGTGTACATTTCTATCTGTTAGAAATAATTCCTTCAAAGCCATTCTTTAAAACAACACAATTTCTCAAAGGAAAGTTATTTATCAAGGTTTCACTTCACATCACAAAGGAAATTACTGTTAAATATTTTAAAACACCCAAACTCCTTCAAATACCCTATAATACAACATTCTCACAAAACTCCCAAACTAGAAAAACTTAAACATCCATTTTTAAAAATATAGATGATTATGTATAAGCCTATATATGTGAATTATCCACAAATATTTTTTCTATTTTAATAACCATTCAATAGATGAAAATAACATTAGTAACACCTCCAATGTTCAAAAAACTCATACTCTGGGTGTAGGCGTTTATTTTGCTTGCATTTTCAAATAGTTTCCCTAAATTAACAATATTTTCCCTATTTCAGAATTTCTTGGGGTGAGGTGTTAAATATAAAATACTCTCACAGAACTAGTAATTTTTTTTTTTAATTTAAATATATTGTGTATAGGAAATGTGGTTTACAAGATAATCATACAAAAGGGGTTGTGCTAAGCTTAGTAACTTCCACTATTTTTAGGAAAACAAACCTTTATATAGAAAGTTTTAAATTTATGACAATATTTACAGAAGGCAAGGAACTATGAACTGTTGCAGAGAATATTTAGACAGAGATACTGAGAAGAATGACAAAAAATGCAAGAGGAAAGGTAGTAAACAAAATTAGCTGGAATAGTCCAATAAATTGGTGAGGGATACAGAGACATTATTTTCCTGAAATCTGAATGACATATAAAAAAAGTATATCTTTCCTGATTACCAGTTGTCTTCAGAAAATGGATTGGTGGATCCAAAACATAACAAACTAAACACTTACGAGGCCCTTGAGTGGACATTCAGCCTTGTCTACCAGATGAAATTTTAAATTTTATGTTTTCCTGAAAACTTGATCCCATAAACTATAAACACAAGGAAATACTACAGGTTTCAGAAGGAATTTATTTATTACCTGTTCTGCCACAGGTACTAGTTCAGTTTTCTGTATGTCGTAGAAAGACTTGAAGCCCATGTTATTGAGGTAACCAAAACACCTCTTGCTGGTACCAAATATACAGCATAGTTTCATTATGAGAATGAAATAAATGTTATTATTATAATTCTGTAATTACAACCATTTCATAGATAAAAGTTTAAAAAATGTATATTAGCTAAAATTTTTGGCTATATGGATGTCTATAAAAATGTTAATTTATATCTATGTACATACTTAAATGCATTATCTGCATGGTGTATAATCTATCATAACATATATCTGTACCACACCCTTTTTCAGCAGGAGGTTTAACTATGAAATGGGAACTATCTCAAAGCAGACTAGTTATCTATATGGAGCAACTGATTTCTAGATTCCTAATCTTTTGATGGTAATATGACCTTAGATATTTTTTTAACATTTCCAGATGGCTTCTAACAGCTGTATGAGACTTTCAGATGATAAAAGACATGTGGCAGTCAGGAAAGATATCTAGGGAATTTCAAGGGGTATTTGATAACCTTTGCTAGACCTCTGAGTCTGAACTAGTCAGACTGGATTCACAGTTGATTAAGGCTCTAGAGAAAAGTCATATGAAGAGCAGCAGAGGGATCTGAGGTTGTTCATCTCGTAGAGAAGGAGGCTGAGAGACCTGACTGCTTTTTACAACTACCTGAAAAGAGGTTCTAGTGAGGTGGGGTCAGCTTTTTTTCCCAAGAAAGAAGTGATCAACAAGAGGAAATGGCCTTCATTAGATTGGATATTAGGAAAATTTTCTTCACTGAAACAGTTGTCAAGCATGACATAGGGGCTGCCCAGGGAAGTGTTTGCACCCTTATTCCTGGAAATATTTAAAAGACAATAGCAGTGGCACTTCAGGACATGTTTTTATGGTGGGTGTGTCAGTGCATGGTTAACCGTTCATCTGGATGATCTAAGGATCTTTCCCAGCATAAATCAGGTTCTGTAATTCTATGAATTTGCATCAATGGAGAGAGATAGGTACCTCCAGAAGTTTATTATGAGGTATGTCAAAATGATATTTGTGATGTGCAGCTGATGTCAATAATGTGAGGATGTGACTTGATCTGCTGATACACTAAGTGTCCAGTGAGAGCCCTGGTCCCTCCAATAGCTACCTTCCAATTCATGCATTTGACACGTTTTTCAATAGAAGTATAGGAACTGAAAGAGGAATAGTGAATCATCAGATTTAATTCTAACATGGAGCCAAGGCACGTCTAGGACGCAAACTGAAATATGCACATGGTTTCAGAGGTTCTCCCTCTGTAGCTGAAATTTTACTATAGGTTTAGATACTGCAATAACTTTCCTACTCATATCCTTTTAACTCTGATTCCCATAAATGTTTCATATATGAGTGATTGAGAAATAGGAAGCTAAGTTTAAATATCAAAAAATAAAGAAAATAAATCCATCTTAAGTGTCATTCATATCCAAAAAAATATTTTGGAAGTTGTGAGGTGCAAATTTTTTCAAGTTAAACTTTTCTTTATACATACCTCATGGATATTTCTGATTTTGCTTTTATTATCTCTTAGAAGTAGGAGGGTAAGATGTTCCTTTTTCCTTGTATTAGCTCTTGTTATATTGACTTTTTAAAATGTTTCACCTTTACTGATGCAACTATTCCAGTTTTGTATTTACATTTCTGTGGGTAATAAGAAGACATCACATCTTTATATATCCAAAGGTGAACACAAACTGCTATATGGTTTGAAAATAAAGAAAAAAAAATCCTTTTAGCTTCTATATCCTCAGGCTTTAGAAATCAGAATTAACGAAGCTTTTACCTATTCCAGAAATGCCTAGTGCTTCAGAAACTGAAAGGATGTCAATTAAGTGCTCATATGCCTCTAGTAACCATATTAAACTGAGAAAAGTAATCTTTACAGAAAATGTATACTTTTCTTTTTTTTAACATTCACCCTTGGCTACAGTATATATAGATGGAACTCTATTTACACAAATGTATTATATGAATACAAATTTGATCACCGTAGAATGCAGAGAAGAAGTGTGGTAAAAGGTTGTGCAGAATTGCTTACATAGAAATACAGCTTAAGAGTTGGACACAAGGCTCCTCCATGACCTGTTTCTATTTCATGATCCAGCTGCATGGATATAGGAGTATACAGCTATATGCCTCCTTGATAAGATAGAAGTATGTCTCTCAAGGCTCAGGTGAGTGTCAGAACATTGAAACACCCTGGACATCCTTGACCAGTGGGAATTATAGCAGGTGTGTATGACACGAGTAACCTTTCCTCATGCCTCAGATATGAAAACAGTATTCACCTTCAATATTGTCTGCAGTTTTAGTTAGCACCATATAAGAAAGATAAGATGTTGTTAGAGTGTCCAAAGGAGGGCAGCAAGGATGGTGAAGGGGCTGGAGGGGGAGCAGTGCAAAAAGCGGCTGAGGTCGCTGGACCCATTCAGCCTGGAGGAGACAAAGAGGAGACATCACTGCAGTCTCCAGCTTCCTTGTGAGTGGCAGAGGAGGGGCAGACAGTGATCTCTGCTCTGTCGTGTTCAATGACAAGACACAAGGGAATGTCCTGAAGCTGTGTTAGGGGAGGTTTAGGTCGGATATTAGAAGAAGGTGGTTGGGCACTGGAACAGGCTCCCCAGGGAAGCAGTCACAGCACCAGTCTGACAGATCTTGAGAAGTGTTTGGACAATGCTCTCAGGCACATGGTGTGACTCTTGGAGACACCCTGTACAGGGCCAAGAGTTGGACTTACTGATCCTTGTGGGTCCCTTACAACTGAGCATATTCTCTGGGGGGTTTTAAAGCTTGACCTAGGAAGACCAAATGCAAATTTTTCTTATCCCTTCATAAGTTTTCTCCAGATGTACTTCAGCCTTAACATGACTCATAAATTCAGGTCCATCATACTATAAAGAATTTTAAGGCTAAGATAACAGAAGTCTTTTTTTAAAAAAGTGAAATACTTTATAAGATTTTAAAATTCAAACAGCTATCTCAGCTATTTGAATAGTGAAGATCAAAAACCTGTATCCATGCTGCTTTTTTAATTAAAATTTTACCCAAAGGAAAACAGTATTCAACAGTATGCCAGTTTCCTCTCTCCAGAAATTGTATAGTGAATTGTTTGCACATACCATAAGGTGCCCCAGCGTCTTGGGTTTTCATATGGTAACTGACTGATCTCTTTTTCCTGCTGTTATGCTTTTGACCTGAATTAATTGATATTAGCAATAGCATTCAGACTGTACTGATTACCTAAACAGGTAGCAAAAACAAAAATGTGAAGGACAAGGTCGTAATGTGCATTCACTTGCAGACAATATATCATTGGTTTAATGTCACTCAGGGAGAAAAAACTCACTGGATTCTAAAATAAGTGATTCTAAAAGAAAGAGATTTCTGGGAACGTTAAAACTCTAATTTTTGTCTATGAGTGCCATATTAAACCAAATTTAATTCAAGAATGGCAATTGCTATGCAAACATAAAGCAGTTTGAAAAGACTGAGTAACTGTTTTTTATTGTCTCTATATGACATAAAACATATCTTACAATGTCCAGATAATCTTTATCTCAAAGCACAAAAAGGTTGAAGGAATTAAACTAAGAGGAAATGGGAGATTTTATTTAAAAATTATCTCATTGCACATACATTCATTAAAATAATTCAATTTATGACAAATGCAACAGTAATGAAACTGTCCTTAGAGTTATTGCAAAAAGCACGATCTTGGTTAAATCCCTGTCTGCCATTTTTATTATAATGTTAAACATTGGTTTCTTCACATACTTTAAATGCTTTATGTGTTTCTCTGAGCAGTCCGTTTGTTCAAGATAAATAATAAAAAAGCTCTACTAAAGACACTTCTAGACTGATCACTGAGTTGGTAGCAAGAGGGTGAATATGGGACTGAAGTATAAGGCAAATAAACAATGAGAAAACCAGTGCAGAATAGAAATTAACAATTAGGCAAAAAAAAAAAAAACCCAACCAAAAAACCAAACAAGTGAATGAGACCCCCAAAAAGTGGAAAGCTAAAAAGGATTAGAAAAAATATTGAAGACCATATCAATTAATAAAATGAGTACTAAGAATATATATTTGGTCATGAAATACGGAGGTGACATAGCTGTTTAATAGAATCCTGCTTCTCATTCCTTTCTGTTGCCTCATCTTTACATGTTTTGGCTTTTATTTTTCCTTAAGCTTCCACAGAATATTTCCACCCTTTTTCTGTCTATATTAATTTTTACATTAATTTTTTACATCTGCTGTCCTTCCCTCTTCCTTATTTCTCTATATTTCTCTCATTTTCTACTCTCTAAATTTTCTCGTGTGACCTGCAATATAATTTACGTTTTCATATCAACATAATTTACCTTTTCATATAATTTTGCATCTTAAGTGCTTGACATTATTAAGTTAGAACTCCAAAGAAATATAGGCATTATTATAAAAATCTTTAAAATAATAGTCATAATAACATTATGTGATTTTCCCTCCAGATGTCTTATTTCTTAATTTGCCTTAAATGACTGTGGTGGATGCCCTTTAAATCCTACCCTTCTTAATGAATTATTCTACAATTAGACTCTCTAAACATTTACATTAAAAACTGGATGCTGGAAAAACATGGGGTTTAAGACTCGCAGAAAGCCTTGGATGCATATCAAAGAAGCTGCAACAGGGATTTTTTAACTTTTATAGCAAATGGTTTTATATTCCCAGGAAAAAATTACAAATCAGCTTAAAAAAAAGAAGTGAAAAACCCCGTTTTTCTAGTCTTCCTTTTCTTTCCTCTATATTTTAACAGGAACCTAACTGGTGGGGGTTCAAATCCCATGGAAAACAAATCCAGGCTCAATTTCAGAAGAAACAGGATCAAATGTGCAGTGCAATGCTAGAAGTCTCTAATGCTGTATTAATAGTTACAGAGTGGGTGAGTTACTTATTCCACCACATATCAAATTACTATTATTACTATTAATTACTATTCAGTTAGATGATATTATTACACACAGAATCTTTCACTTATTGAATCCATAAATAAATAGATGTGACCAGGGCACACCAAAGTTAACCCTAACATCCTAATAAAACTAGCAGAAGAAAAGTACATTTGACATTTAAATTGCCTTGAGAGATATAATTAAACCAAAATATATAGAAAAAAACCCCAAACCTTAAGAAAAGAACTTCAGTGTTCACTGCTTTGCCACTGGAAGACACAACTATTTATCATTCTTTTTTAAATGGTTACAGAAAGAAGAGGAATAAAAATCAGACTGGTTTCCTGGGAAAATTAAGTGATGAAGGTGTTTGCGACAAAGATCTATGCCTGCTGTCACCAGTGAAGGTGCAACTTGGGGATAAACACATTGAAGCAATATTTCATTACAATATTCTTACTTTTTTACAGAACTTGTTCTCATGAACAGCTATTCCATTACAGGAAAACTCCTTTGGTCCTTTCATGGTGATCTAGAAAAGTCTTAACAAAACTAGAATTTAGGGGAGTTCTGGAAATAATTTTGCGGTTTCACCATAACTGTGATGTCCTGTGATGGTGTAATTGGGGTTCCAATGGAAAGACTGACAGATACAAATTTTTCAGTGCAACAATGAAAGGAGTTTGTATGTCGAGATGAAGATAGCTCCTGCTCATTTGTAGAGCTGATAATAACTGCTAAGATGAAATGTATAGATGCATTATTATCAAAGGACACATTGCACACAAAGTTCAGACAAAATTTAAAGATACATAGGTCTATTAAAAGATTGGAATTGTAATTATATAATCTATAAGCGGACACTGCAGCTAACACAACTAATCTACAAATCCTTAGATTTACACTGACTCACCTGTGCACTGCTAACGCCCTGGCCCTGTGTAGCAGAGCAACAGCAACAGTCCAAGTTAGAGTCAGTGTGCTCCTGGTTGAGTAAGTAGATGAAGAGCTTATTTTGCATGCCTCTTTATTAAAGTAGAAAAAAGTATCATGCTATCTGTAGAAAAATATGACTTCTTTTATTTTGCAACAGTAAGGCAACATTGCCTTAAAGAATGGATCCAGCAGATCAGTCTGTTTGTTTACTTGCTTGCTTGCCTGTGCTCCAAGATTGAGCAAAGTTATGTGATATTATCTGTAGAGTAGAAAAAGAGAAGCCTCTGTGTATGAAAAGATATTGTCTTTTTATATACACAATACGCTTTAACATCTGCCCACTCAGAAATGTCTTTCTAAGTGATGTTTTGCTATAAATTTTAGCTGAAAATAGGCACCCAAAGGATAAAATACACGCATGATTTATTGTGTTTAGATTCTACACATCCAAAACATGAATTCAAAATATTTTTTCTCCATTCAAAGATATTTGTTTAAAAGACTGTTGCTTTTCTTTCAAGGCAGAATTGCTGGATTGACCCATTTGTACTTTTAAGGATACTCACTTTCTCTAAAACTGTAAGATTCGTCAAGGATGAAACCTGTATGACCCTCAATACACTGCAAATAGTATAGTGATTCTATAGAAACATTCTTACTCCGGGACATCTTAAGATGTAAACAGCATTTATGAAGTCTTGTTTTTTAATTAATAGGGTGAATTTTGAACATAGTGTATGACGTTGGTCAGGCAAGTCCTGTCAACATCAATGGGAGCAAAACATCTTAGCATAGCTTTGAAATTTTACCTCTTACTAATATCAAAAGAGCTTTATTCTCAAGTGATCAGATGCTGCATAACATGTATAAGATCAGATTATTTGAAATATTCTTTCTTAATCAAAGTTTTAATCATGTTTTACTTTCATTAGAAAAATTATAAGATTTTCCTTATAAAAAACTTTGAGCCATTTATAACCTTTCCATGCATCTTTGCCTTTTCCAGGATAAGGAATGTAATAAACCTTGCATAATGTTTTACTAACTTTAACTGGAAAAGCATAGAGAGGGAAGTTTGACGGACAATGAGAAAAGCAGTTGTGCTGGAGGTAGACGTGAACATGTTTGTAAGTATAATATATTTGAAAAAGGTTTAGAGTAGCATAAAATAATATATTAAAATATTTTTAAGGCATTATACTGCTTTAGGTAATTATTTTTTAATATTTAGCAAAGATGACCTCTCTATAGGGATGTGTTACCTTCAACCAGCTTTGAAAATAACTTTTGAAGGAAAATTTGAATGTTCACTCTGAAAATTCAGTGTTTCTTAGGCATTTTGGTTCAGACAAGATGATCCAATTATTCAAAATTGTCAATAGCATATATAGATTAACTAATATGCTATCTACTAATGATCAGTTGATTTTGGTTTAATGATTGAGATCTAAGAGAAATTTTTTTATGTGCATGTGGTAAAGTATTCTTCCATTGATATTTCAGTACCAAGGTTAAACATGAATGAAGGAATTCTAAGTCTTTACATGATAGTATTTCTGAAAATGATGGATTTAAAGATGGATTTATCAATTTCTCCAGGTAAGGCTGCAAAAATTTAAGTAAATGTTCTGTGGGAAAAAAATCAGGACAAAGAAGCTCTGCTACTTTGGAGAAACTTGGAATAAGTTTTTCCAACTGGGTTATAATAAAATATAAGTCTCAGTTGTCTGCTGTTAGCAGGGGACATGATTCATAGTTAATGGCTGCTGACAGGAGGAAACCTGCTGCAATGACATATAAACATTCTCCCAAATTTACTTGAAGATAATTAGATTTTTTCCTTTGATTTTGGCAGGCTTTGAATCAAGACTATATAGATAAAATAATACAATAATGCACAAATTTCATTTAGTTTTTGTCAATATTTTGGTTTGTACAAGTAGCCTACATATATAGGATGTAGTTCTAGATACTTGTTACCTGAGGGAAAACCTTGGCAAAAGATAAAACCACCCACAACAAACAGGTCAAACCAAAAATTCCCGAAAAATTAGGTCACTCAAAACTTATTTAATGTAAAAAATTACTTAACTTACCTGAAATTAACTCAAGCAGAAACAATTCTGGCTTCTTGACACTGATGGCATTATGGAGTCAAATTTTCAGAGCGCTGAACTGTTTATGATACTCTCAGACAAATCATTAAGCATTAACACAATCCCAGTTAATTACAGGACTATGTGTGATCTTCCCTTTGATGGATTTGGATTTAGATGACACTCTGAATATAACTTTTCTATAAATTATATAAACTACAGCTCTTTTCTGTTTGTGTTTCATTCCATTTTTTTAAAAATCAAACCACATACATTGTCCTACTTCTCAACATAATTTGCCATACTCTTCAAGCAGTGAAATTGAGGCAGTGAAATTGAGGCAGTGAAATTGAGGTAGTGAAATTGAGGCAAACAAAATATGCCTCAATTTGGACCAGCACTTTTACTTGGAGTATGGTTGTTTGGTTTTGGTTTACTTTGTTTTATTTTTC
>PYHW01010678.1:745747-782087 GCA_013186435.1 Turdus rufiventris
ATCCATCCATCCATCCATCCATCCATCCATCCTGCCTTCTTCATGTGCACACACACTCACACACAAGCGCATACACGTTTTTTATGCCTGCACAGAACAATATATTCTAAGTATTTTGTACACTTTACATATATACACTTGTATACAACTGCAAGGGGCCTCTGTGCAGAGCACTGGGGCTGCCCTGTGAAGGAGCCACTGAAGGACATGGTGGGAAAGATTAAGTGGGGGAACCCCCAGGGTAAACAGGTTTAAGAAGGGGCAAAAGACCACAAAAAGGAGAGAAGAGTGAGAAATGAAAAAAAGTGTGAGACGATAGAAAATTATTGTCCATTCAAATTTATTTGGATTCTAAGAAACTAAGCCAAAACCTGCAAGCATTTACATGAGCAAAAGGTTTTTGGGGACGTTGCAGAAGTTAAGTAGCTTGAAATACAAACATTTTCAAAGACAATTATTCCAGAAACCTTTATGCTTAGAAGAAGAAATTAATCCTTCACTTCAGATTAGTTATCTACATCTTAAAGTAACTGCATTGATTTTATGGGAGAGAAAAGAAATATTGGGAATAAATTATACAATGTCTTCTGTATCATGTGCTTTTTCTACAGAAAGTGAGAAAAGTTAATTGGTCTGATGTCCACTTTAGTCCAAAAAACTGAGTATAGAATCCATATGCTTTTTCGTGCACTAATATGAAGTGAAATGACAGATGCCTTCTATCTTCACATTTCCATTTACAGAAATTTTCAGAGTAACAAAGTTCCTTAACTAGTTCCAATTTCTCTGTGAGATAATTTAATTGCTAATGTAGCTTGACTGTAAAGACAAGTAACAGTTTTCTTGCACTGCTGTATATTTCCAAACAAATAAAAGGAAAAATCATTACCTGTCAGCAGAACATATTTAGACAAACAAAAACCTGCAAGTAACTAAGGTCATGATTCTTTCCCCTCCATCATCTATACAGTTAAATATATGTAAAAAAATCCAAACAGCTAAAAATTAACTCTACTCAGTCTGGATTAGTTGTGATTTTATGTAAATAAATATTATAGAGTGAGGTGTCCTAATCGTTCCAATATCAATAAGGAATGTCATCATTATTCACCTGATCTCTCTTAGTAAGTGTGGATTAATCAGAATAGCTAAAAGAATTAACTTTTAAAATTGTTGATTGAAAAATATTCCGTTTAATTTGATATACTGAACAAGATCTCTCAGCTTGTTCTATGTGCCATACAAGTATCTTTTTTCAGAGTAGGGGTGGTTTTTTGTTTAATTGACTTTTTTCACAGAGTAAAACTCAACATGCCTGAAACCTGTTACATTTCTATGTGGTGAATAAGTTTACACTGCTTTCAAGCAATTGCAAACCTGCATTTTTTTTTTGTCATGCTCTTCTTGCTAGGAAATAAAGCTCTGAAGTAAGCAACACTTCCCCATAGCACTGGCCATGCTATGCATAAGCAAATACCCAATTTGAATTAGAGGAGGGAAGAAAAGATAAGATGTTTTGAAACAACAGATAATCAATGCAGGAGTCTTCAATTCTCTCTGGGTTGTATAACATTGCAATATATTATCAGCCTCACTTTGCTATTTATTCTTCCCCAGAGTACCTAAACTCCTGATTAATTTAGAAGTACTGTTAAAGTTACTGTTACAAAAATAACATGCATTTAATATCAGACTTAATTGCATTAAGGTTGTTCCAAGAGATGTGGATGTAAAAGAAAATGAATCACATATAAAGACTTAAAATAAATTGGAGTTTTTTTAGCTTTCTCTGAAAACTGTGAAACAAAGATTAAATATATGTATAGAGGGTCTCTTCAGTTCAGAATATATATTCACTTGGTCTGGGCAATGCTGCAACTACATCTGTTGTGGCTGGATTTAGAGGTTGATTGAAATTATGGACTAGACTAGAAACAATAAAATAATGTAAAGCAAAAATCTCTGATATGATGATTTTATTTTTCCAAGGAAATAAAAGTGGAGGCATGTTACCAATGTTAGTACGAACCTAGCCATCATATACTTCTCTTTCTAGCCAGTGGAAGGAAGTTAACATTAAGATTTCAAGGATGTTAGGTAAGATAAAGCATTGTTAAAAGGAGAGTTTTCTCAACTTATTATGAGGAACCATTCACATGTCTCTGTTCCTAATCTGACATCAATTATTTGGATTTATGTAGAATTAAGCTCTTTAGCAGGTAAAAATTTCAAGCAACTCTGCTTAAATTTTTCTCATTAAACTTAGTAAAAAAAAAAAAAAAAAAAAAGACCAATCCAAATCAAAATTCAGCAGACAAAACCATTTTTAAAATCTTGATTTGTAGAACAATACTTGGCATACTCGGAAAGAGAGCTTTTGTGGACTGGAAGGAATAACATAAGGATATGAAATAAATTAATTTAAGAATAAGTTATAGTGAAGATTATAGCTATAAATTATGGTTGTAACTGAGTACAGCTCACTCCAGACATTCATAAAATCTTTTATTGATGTTTCCTGTTGTGGAAGAAAAAGACCAATGCAAAAGTTACTAGCATCCTCATGGGCTATAAGTGCACAACATAGTCTACTTTCTCCAGAAGTTTTTGCTTGCTTAATCAAGATATACTAAAGCCTTTTTAGTTTATGTTCCAGATTGGACATGTATATTGCCTGAAATTACATGATTCTATGTCAAACTTCTAATGCAAATACCCCCACCAACTAATAATAAATATTTATCACATTACTAAAAAGAACATCTTCAAAATTCTTCATTGACTTTAATAATGATACTTCTGAAAAATTAGCAGAAAAATTATATTGATTTCTCCAGCCCTGTCCTGGTTTAGACAAACAAATATAAACATATAATATCTATTCAAAGCACACATCTTCCTTTGAAGTCTTTTGCTACTAAATCAGATGAGAACAGAAAGGTCCTAGCAGTCAATCTCAACAAATTTATTTGTGTTTCATTAATATGAATCCCATGATTAGGGCCCTCAGTCTCTGTTCTGCTGCAGCCCAAGCAAACAAAAGAGAGCAGAAAGTGTCTAACATTCGTAAGGGTCATAGTGCTGAGCCTCTTCATTCACAGGCAAATATTGCATTTCACAAATTATTGTGCCAGAACAAATATATGGTTCTTGATGTGAAAGAACCCTCAACAAACAGAAGAGAGAAAAAAGTATGACTCGCTTTTGTGTATCCCTCATTTTGTGTATCTAGATGTCTATGGTTAAGATAATAGTTCAGTTTTTCTTTATAATGAATGGACAGAAATAAGAGGTTTGAATGTGATTCCACTATGCATTGCTTACAGTAACTACACACATGTATAGCTTGTTTAGATGAATTTAATTCAAGATATATGCAGACTAGTGGATTAGAAATATGAAGTAATAATGACCAAACTCAGAAATAATTCATTAGAAAATCTTGCTAAGACTTTGTCAAAGAACAAAGGATAACTATTCAAAAATACATCAAATGTACAACAAATGCTGATAATATGGGCTTTGTGAGCTTTAAGATATATTTTATTATTTGCCTTGGTGTGAAAGTCAAAAGTTGTTACGCATAAAACATGAATGAATTCCACTGAGTACTGAAACCTTATAGACAATAATTTTAGATTAGTTAATACTTTTCCCAGTATTGGTCCCTTTAGGATTTTCATGAGCAAACATACTTACCTGAAAGCCTAATTTGAAGGAGGACAGAAAAGGCAAAAGGAAGAGAAAGTTTTGGAGAAAGTTTTAATAGATGTCAGCTTGTGTTGCTGTGTGTCTTGTTAGTGCACTGAAGATTCAGGTGGGACATTTGGAAAAAGACAGCAGCAGCCACAAATGAGCAATTGTTTTGAGTCATTAACCATTAACATTTCAGTCTCTCACAATGGGATATACATTTTAGAAAAATCTTGTGTTTCTGAATCCCTCAAAACAGGCTCCTCTTTATCATATAATTTGCAGAGCATATTTTAGAACTGTGATAATTTTCATAATTATTTGGTATATCTCAGACCTTAAGGGGTTCTCCTTGTTGTTATAGAACTATTATTCTTGCTTGGAAAAATCCCTTCAGTCTCAATATCATTGTTTAAAGGAACAATGTTGTGTAAAAACACTTTATTTGAAAAGATAAAGCAATGTAGACTGAAGAAATATTTTCAAATGGACTTTAAAAAAAGGGTATTTGAGTGATTTACAGGGAAGCATAACAGTTTTTTTGACCCTGTTACATAGGGTCAGTGCTCCAGAATATATTTGTCCAAATGGTTAATGGTTTTTCTTCCCTGAGCCAAAATATACCTATACCACTTGGACCTGTATTTCTACTGTTGTTTCAAACATGAATCAGGTTAATATAAATAAATGATAGCTTTGTAGTAGATCTAGAAGAGAAGATTAACATTTTCTTTCCTGTACCTAATATGGCAGGGAACAGGTTATTAGTAAGGAGAATGCCTATTCACTTCATGGGACATATAGCTGACATATTCAGCTTTGTAATATTCTGAAAACTCTTCATATTAAATCAAATTAAATATTGTACCTGTTTACCAGGTGACACGAAAAAACTGCTTACAGACTCTGACATAAATTAACATATTTAAAAAATTATTTGAAAACTCTAACTCCAGACAGTTTTGCATTTTCTGTTATGCTGGCCATACTAGACCTTCTAAAGCTAGCATATTATGTGTTCTCTTCCACAGATCTATGAAATACAAGTATCTTTAAACTATTTTAATCTCAAAGCCTTATATAATGATAGATATTATAGTTGCATCTCATCCATCAGGGATTTTTCTCTATATACTTTTCCCCCTCACATAGTATTTTATTGATATATTCTCAGATTTAGGGATCATGCTGTCTGTCTTTGAACAATCAGATTCAGACCACAGCAAGACAAGAGCTGACTCAATGATAGGAATTACAGTTTGTATGTATGTATGTATGTATTTATGTGTTTGTTTGTTTGTTTGTTTGTTTTTAAATGTGACTTGCATGTGTGAAAATCACATTTGGAACAGGAAAGATAGGCAGAGAACTTTACTCTTCCTAGAACCACAGGGATAGTTTCTAATTAGGAGGATCATTTAGGTTACTTGATCAAGTTCCTTGCAGCCAGGTGGCATGGAAGAGGTTATGCATACATTAGGAAACTAAATGTACCTCAGATTGGCTCCCAGTATACAGACTGGTCCAGATCCACACATTTCTGAACTCACTTCTCCACCAGTAAAGAGTGGCCAAAGGCAAATTGCCATCTGATGATGATCCCGGGCCATGGAAACTCCCAGGTAAAGTCTGGGAATTCTGTAAAAGGCTACTAAATATCCTGGAGAAAAAGCTGAGCTTCAAGCCCCTCTAACAGTTTGACAAGTGTAGGCAACAACACTTTTGTGCTGGTGCTCAGAAACAGTTTAATTTGTTAGCATGGGTGCAGTTTCACTGTCCTTCTCCTTCCTGTGGTGATTTGTTTTTTGAACAAGGAAATATTCTAAAACAAATCACAAAGTCCAACATGAACACAGCTGTGTAAAATCTAGCGCTTTTTGATAGATAAGACATCAGTGTAGACCCAGTGAACTCTTTTTGGCATTAACCACTATGGAATAGGTTTTTCAAGAATTAATCATCACACTTTACTGCCTTCTGTCACATATTCAAAGAACACAGAGAAATACATTAAAAACTGTGTCTCAGTTTACCCTTTCTAAGACAATACTTCCTGACCTCACAAAAGCGCTGTGATGTTCATGTTCTGGCTTTTCAGAATTGTAGGAACAAGAGCTTCAAATTAGTGGTATAGCTGGTCATTTGAATGCAAATTCACGAGAGCTACATACTCAAAACCTGTCTACGACATTGCTTATCTGCCTTTATTGAGATGACTTTGACACCACTGGTCTTTATATTTGATGAGGCATGCTTCTATTTAGGAATTCTAAAATGATGAGAAAAAAAAATCCAAGATAAAAATTCAGGACAAATACTTACAGCATTTCATGGGTCAGTGCTACATATCAAATCAATGAAATGTGTGCTGAAAACCCATAGTAAATGGCAAATCAATTCACCAATCACTTCAGCAATGTTTTCATCCCAAGCCTATGCAGCCAAGTGATTAGGTACATACTCATTATTTTATGCCTATCATTTCAAGGAGTCAGTGAGTGATATCTCTTAATAATTTGAGAATACAAAAATAAGACCTAAGCCCAAGTCATTTATCTCTGGCAAAAATTATGACTTGGCTGAAAAATCCAGAAAGCAGCTTAAGAAGGTAGAGAGAGACCATCATGAATTAGATGATTTAGCTTCTTCTACAATATTATGACTAATATTTAGATAACAGTTACTTACATTTCTTCACAGCGTGGTCTCAGGTAAAGTTAATTTGAGAACTTCTGAAAAATACCAGTATTCCCTAAGCAAGTAAAATGCTTTTAAAATGTACATGATAAACAAGCTACATTAAATATTAAACTGTATATATATATATGAACTGTCACTGCAATGCATTTTGAAAATATCTAGTAAAAATTACTTGGAAGATAATTATGTCTGAAGTATCTGGACTGTAAAGGACCTCCTGGGTAATGTATAATCGTGAGGCAATCCATCCTTGTCTCTTACAAGATACTTCTACTAAACATATCAAATTCTTAAAACTGACTTTTACTATTTAAGTCTTTTCATTATGAAGCAGTTCCAAAATCCTCTTTTACTAAAGAATAAAGCCTTTTTTTCCTTTCTTAACTCTATTTTTATTACATTTAAATGCATGCATTGCAACAGAATTTTCATTGTCTATTATTTTCCAGAGAAACTTGTCATCTACTGTTCAGAGTAGATTTTAGGCTGAGCTATTCTCCATGTTTACATCACAACCTGCAGAACTTGAAATCAAAGGGACTTGTTTGTTCATATACTCTTCCAGCTCCCTTAAGACTGCATTTTGCATCAAGCTTTCTGCTGAAATATCTGCATTCCTTTGCAATCTAAACCTCACTGAAATATGTTCACCATATGAACGTGTCTTTTTTATCCTACAAGAACAGCTGTAAAGCCAAAGTTCTTTTCCGCAAACCTAGTGTATTTTCTCCTACTGAGCTGGAGTTGCTGACAAATTAGTCTCCATTCTGCTAGTCCTCTCTGAAGATGCTTTAGTTTGGCTTCCTTTTTTGTTAGCATGGAAGCCCTATGGAGTTCTCTAGAGGGGTTTTCACCAATGTCTTGATAAACCGCAATAATATCTCACACAATTCCCATGTGTCCTTTGACTGAAAAGATAAGGCCCATTCATTTTGTAGTCAACTCAATTATCTGGTTGAAAAAGACAGAGTTTTCACCAGAAGGGCTTGTAATAGTGCCCACAGATGTCAAGAAGGGTATAAATGTCTCCCAGAACTACTCCTGGACTGAAGGATACTAAAAGAATCAAAAAGCAAACTAAGTAACAAATGGTCTAATAATGAGTTCATATACATGTAGGATCACCATTTATTTTATTATTAATTTTATTTATTTATTTATTTATTTATTTATTAATGTTGAATATTACAGAACAGGTTGCCCAAAGAGGTTGTGGAGTCTCCTTCTAATACAGAACCAAGATTTTGTTTCTCTGTGCTCTCTCTGTATTGCAGCTCTCTATGTAAGATTTATTCAGTCTCTATAGGAACACTGGGTTGACCCTGGCTGGCAACTAAGCACCCACCAGCCATTTGTCACAACATGGGGGAGAAAATAAGAACAAAAGGCAGGAAAACTCATTGGCCATGATTAAGATAATCCAACAAGTGAAGGATAAGGGAAAAGATGCACAATAAACAATGCAAAGGCAATAATTTCCACTCAGCAGTGACTACTTTGGAAAATTTATGCCCTAGGTTTAGTTGCTGAATATCGTGTTAAATGGTATGGAGGTGCCCTTTGGTAAATTTGTCCCAGTCTTCTGACCACCCATGTCCCATCTCCCATCTCCTACCTGGATTACTAACTGGGGGGACAGGGTGAGAAACAAAGTAGGTCTTGATTCTGTGCCAGCACTTTTCAGCAGTAGCTAAAACATCAGTGTGTTATCAACACGTTTAGTCACAAATTAAAACCCAGCACCATACAGACTGCTATAAGAAAATTAACTCTACCTCAGCCAGACACACTACAGGGGAAAATTTTGTTTTGTCATCCTATAGTGTTAATTTTCTCTTAATTGTCTATAATTCCTCTCAAAATTTCATTATTAGTAGCTTCATTTTTTTATATACTTCAGAGAAAATTCTTCATTCTATCCCTAAAGTATTTAATTTTAATTTATTTGGTCTTATGCTGCTTGCTGAAATAAATTTATTTTTCCTATTGGTTATCTGTAACTATTCCTGAGAAAAAGTATTTTTCTGCCCTGTATATTTCACTAGAGCTCCCAGTTATTTCTGTTATTCAGGATTTATGGGAGTATTCACTGCCCATAGTAGTAGCCCAAGCCCATTTTGCTTTCTGTCAGTTCCATCTTCCAACTAGGCTTCATCTATTAAAAATTTTTTTCATTTGTTAATAAGCCTGAACACTTCATTACTGCAATGTATTTTCTAAAGAGAAAGACAATATGTAAGTAGTGCACAAGTCCACAAAACTTCCTATCTTTTCTCTAAAAAAAGAATGCTGAAATGATGCACTAGGAATGATAATAAATGTAAACCAGAAAGAATCAGATGAGACTGTTATGAAAGTTGCAAAGTTTTTTCAAAAGTCTGAATTTTTTGAGTGTTTGAATTCTTTTCCCCCAAAACAGTTTAATTTAATGACCAAAACCAGCTAGAGAATATTTTATGCAAATAAAGTCCCTACCTGAATTTTTAAGCCTTAGTAAATTTTTCTTTCTCCTTTTGAATTCTGGATCTACATTCTCTCATTCTCTTTCAACATTCGTGCACAACTGATGCTGTTTCATCAAATATTTTGGCTTAAGCAGGCTTCTTTTGGGCTTTCATTTTTATGTAGTCATCTTCTTTCCCACCCCTAAAGATAGGATCATTCTTATCTTGGTTACGGGGACCTCTTCTGTCTGCTCTTCAGTTTTCTCATTTCATATGTACTAGGTTGTCTTATTCTCCACAGTTTTAATCCTTGTGACTAACATTGTAGTAACTTGGCATCTGCTGGCTTTGTGCATGAAATTTAATCCCTCTTTCAGCTTTGAAGCTCTGCACAGTCCTGATCTTGCTCACACCTCTGCACTCATTCACCTCTAGATTTTTTGCTCCATGCAGACAGCTTTCTCAAATCTTTTTAGTCAATTTTCCACATAGTGTCTGCATGTCTTTTGTGTCTCCTCCCTTAGATGTGGGAGAGAAACTATCTTTTAATGAGCCAATTTGCTAGCTCTTTTCACTCACTTTCCTTTCCAGTTAGGAAAAAAGAGATGAAACATTTTGATAGAAAAAAAATTAGTTTTCATGTCTTAAAATATAATTTAATATAATTTAATCACAAAAGCATTTTTGAATCCTCTACTGCAATGCAATTACAGAGATTAGCATTAAACAATATAAAATAACCTAAACAAGAAGGGACTGTCTATAGCAAACAATGTTGATGGGAAGGTTTAAATGCACAAGACTACCTAAAACCCTAGCTGCCTCAGTAACCAAGGTTTTTACAAGATATAGCAGGAAAATATACTGCATATCATTCAAGAATGTAGAAGTTAATTCAAGTTCTTGAATATGAGTACCATCATTACATATTTTTTAATTCTCTGTCAGGGTAAGATTTAGGAAAATGCAATATCTCTTACATTAAGAAACAAACAAACAAACAAACAAAAAAATCTAGGCACACTTTCCCAGTCTGTGTGATTGAAAATTTGAACTTGTGACACTTAAAAAGCAAATCCTGGTGTAAGAAAGACACAGTCATAAATTTTTCTGGAAATCTTCAATCAGTTTAATGCTTTCCTTATGTTTAATCTCTGCCAGAACTGAGACATTAGGCATATCTTAAATTCTCTAAATCATTTAAAAATTCCAGCAAAAACCCTTAATGGTCCCCACTCCCCCACCGCCTTTAACACAACAAGTGTTCAGTAAAGCTGGGTTTGGAAAGCAACTCCTAGTGGAATGTTTTTGCTCTATGACTGCAGGGGGTCTTCTCTTTATCGAATGAATGCAATCAAATGAAAGTTGGGACATCCCAGAGCCAAGGATTGAGTATTCTCATGTCTCTGTCAAGAATGGCACAATTCCATAAGCATTTTTGAAAATTTTGAAGCCACTTGGAGAGTTTTAACAAGGTTTCCAAGATTATTTGTGATTTGTTTCAAGAGTAGGAAACACTGTTCTGAAAGAAAGAAATTTTTGGAAGAGAGATAAAGTGCAGTAGAAGGAATATGAGGCTGTCAAATCCATAAAGAGTAAAATAGCTTCTTCATATGAGGCAGGCAATCAAGCCTGAAAAATTCCTCTGTATTATCACCTAGGCAATTGTCCAATCAGTATTTTGAAGGTTATAAATTAAGTTTTAATGCCACACTAGCATTTCTCCTGCATTTCATAGCTATTGAACATGCTTTTGTTTTTTCATTTAATATTTACCTCCATCAGGAATCTCTCAGTTGAAATCTTTAATGAAATTTAAACATTGTTTCTAAAATTATCCTGGTCTGATATATGATTCTACATTAAGTTGTGCCATTTGAAAGTTTTTTTGACTTTTTTTTTTTTTAAAGTTGCTCTCATATTTTCAAAATGTTCTCTAGATGCAATAATTCATACTTGCAGATGCTTTTTGCCACATACAATAACTTCAATATTAAAAACCCTAAGGTATTAATGTTTGATACCCCAAAGCATATGATCTTGTAATACTATAATTGAGAGACAAAATGCAATCTTTATTTCAGAAATGGAAACATTTAGGGAAAACAATTCATAGGTAGTTGCCAGTCATGATTTTAACATGCATGCAGGAAAAGGGAAGCACAGCAATGTTAAGGTACCCCAGGAAGGAGTGTGCAGGGGAAGTTATTTAGAAAGAATATGCTAGTTATTCCTCATTACATTTCAGTTGCAATCCTGTTTAAACTTGAATAAGGTTGTTTTTCCTTTGTCCTCCATATTGTTTTTGATATGGCTGAAAATTTAATGAAGCTGGCACACGGTCAGAAACATAATTTGCTATTTTTATTACTCTGTCAATATCGTACATTAAGGTCCTCAACAGACTTCGATGAAAGTAAAAGAACTCTTTTGACAAGCAACGTAGCAATGCAAACAGGAAATGTCTAATGCATGTTTCTTAATACCATAGCCTAGATTAAAGCTTTTGAAGTTGTCTCACTAATTAATTTGAAACTGTGATGAAAACAGAAAGTGCCCATAGATGTGAGGTTTCCAAGGCATTCTGATGAGAACTTTTCCTGACAGAGAACCTATTTAGGTTTTGGCAAATGCTGTCTATAGTACCATGTACAGCAGCTCAGATAGAAGGCCAGACATCTACTCTGCCCCAGAAGGGATGGATTAAATCTAAACTTTTGTTTTTTGGACCCTCAAACTGCAAAACAAAGCTTCTTTTGTTTTCTCCTTGCAATCCTATTTTGCATTTTATATATACAGGATTGGAAGTTAATCAAGACATCATTCCTCAACAGAAAAATTTCCAGATCTCCAGTTATGGAATAAGTAGTTACTATTTAAACCTTTTTTCCAAATTATTTTTTTTTCAATTGAGCACTGAGTGTGAAATATGCTTCATAAAATATCAACAAATCCTACAACAGCAGCAATGTAACCTTTAGTAACTACATATTTTTATACAGAAGTTACATCAACAAATAAATATGTCAAACTAAATAGATGATGCAAAGTGTTACCTACTTTAAATATTGAAATATATTATCTCAATAAATCTGGCGCAGAAAAGAGAGTAACTCTGCTGCAAATTGGTCCAAATACTGAGTTTCACTTGAGAATAAATTAGTCTTCATTCTCTGTCAGAGAAAAATGGATGCATAAACAGATGAATATTCCCTCCTCCCCCCACCCCAAAACAGTCTGGATCACAAATTGTCAAGTTTCTGTGTGTGATACTCCATGAAAAGAACTGGAACAAAGCCAGTGGGTTTGTTCATGTTTGTGTGTGTCTGTGGGCATGCATGCAGTGGTGGGAAGAGGGGTATGGGGGTGGGTGAGAGAATGACTCCCTCTGGATTGTACTCAAAACCTGAAAGTCCTTTTTCATTGCTACTTTGAGTATGATTGCATAAAAAGGAAGCAGTCAGAAACCTTCCAACCAGTGTTTCATGAAGACAGGAAAAAAAGGAAAGCTATGTCAAAATAGTGAAGCAAATCATAGAGATGCCAGAGTCATGGAGTACATAACAACACAGAGAGGCTAGGTTAGATAGGAGAAAGGAAGGCAAAGATTAGTCTTAACTGGAGTTTTGCACTTCCTAAAGTTTACATGGACCCAGGGTCCTTTCAGAGAGGCTCAGAGGAAGGACAAAAACTACAGTCACAGGTTCAAGGATGAGGAAAAAAAAGAAGCTTCTTAATGAGAGCGATTAAGTACTGCTGCAGGTTGGGTACATGTGCAATCCCTGACCTTAGAGACAAACACCATTCAGCTGGACTAACCACTTAGCAGGTCAATTTAACTTCAAAGTTTGCCATCCTCTGAGCAGGAGCAGGACTTGATGACTTCAGAGTTTCCCTGCAACTTTATTTTTGTATGATTCCATTAAAAACTGCTTTCTGTATTGACAAGAAACCGAGTCCTGTGCCAATCGAGACTTCTCTGTTAATATGTATGGTATGTAGGTGTGTATGTTGACAAGGATGGGACAAAGAGGGTCTACCTGCAAGCATGTAGTTGTCAATACCTACAGCTAGGGAACAATCTGAGGGCAATTTATGAATGTACACTTGGTGCAAACAGTCTTAAAGGCTGTTGGATGCAACCAGCTGATTTGTTCATGCTCTGTACTCAGGAAAATGTATTCTTGGACATGCCACTTACGTTAATCCAAATACCTCGTGCGCCAAATATATGTCACTAGTCTTAAACACATCATATGAGCTAAAAGATTTTTTGTTTTTTGAAAATATACGAGCTTTTCTAGTTAACTTCCTGCTAGGAAGGTTTTTTTAAGATAATTTTCTTTATAACAGTTTTGCTCACCCCATTTTCTTAGCAGACTGAGGTTTTACAGGGTTTATGGAAGCATTTGAGCTCTTGAACTGCTGACAGGCTCTTTGCATAAAGTAACAGTAAAGGTCCTTCTGTGTATATAACATCCAAATTTATCTTTTAAATTGCTGGAACTTCTCTGAACCACAACCCTCATATTTTATTTTGGTATATAATTTACATAAGGGGTGAAATAGTTTTAACAGTTCAGATGCGGTTAAACCCCAAAAATTCTTCCTGTTAGGATCAAAAGCAACTCCTGAAGCCTTATTTTACAAGTTTTTCCAGTTTTCTATCTTTATTTATATTTTTTAAGATAACATGCTTAAAATCATATGCAGAAAGAGACAGTGAGATCTCGACATAGTTTCTGAAGCTAAAATAATGAATAAA
Organism: Turdus rufiventris; assembly: GCA_013186435.1. NCBI lineage: Eukaryota > Metazoa > Chordata > Aves > Passeriformes > Turdidae > Turdus > Turdus rufiventris. The sequence goes on from PYHW01010678.1 coordinate 759,350, forward strand.
CACTTTGCTGCATTAAAGCAAAATACTAATCCTTAGATCTTAATTGAGATTCTGAACTGTGAATCTCAATCCTAAAAGTTGGAAATATAATTTCCAAAGTTACGATTTGTAAACCAAGGTAGCAGGCAAAATGATCCGGCACGTTAGAAAAAAAATCATGTTGTTAAGTTTAACTGGTATAATTCCAATGCCTATATCCTTATGATGTGGCAAAAATAAAATTACACCACAAAATAGTGATATAGTTTGAGCCCAAACTATAACATTTTTCTTTAGATATTTACTATTGTTTATACTGCTTTTTTTTTTTCTGCCTGCAAGTTCTAAATGTATTTTGAAAGTGGAGAAATTTCTGATTTACTGAGGTGATTAACAAAATATGAATGTGATTTTTAAATATGGTACTTTTGTGACACTTTCTTCTTGCTCCAATAGGTATGGTTACACTTTGATCAGTGTGAATTTGGGCATAAGTTGACAGCAACAAATAACATTAATTTATCTGGGTTATTCCACTACAGTAATAGAAATGGTCTCAAACAAGAGTTTCCATAATTTGAGCATGCTACAGCAGGACCTGACATACTTTATCTTTTTTTAAAAAATAGACTATCCAAAAACTTGTGCAAAAAAGAAGTTAAAATAGTTTGCTTGTTTGTTTTGTTTACACAGAGAACTGTCTCCTATTTAAATACTCTGTGAGAATCTGTTATATTGATTTTGCATTTGGCTTCCACTTCCCTGTTATTTTGTGTTACTTTCAATCTCTTTGTACTGATATCGCTATTAAAAACACATCAGAGCTAGAAAAATATCATAAAATGACCATGTTGCTGGACAGAATCATGAATAACTCCAATTTTCTGCCATCAGACTAGAGTGAATAAAAGAAATTTAAGTTTGAATTCTCATAGCTGAAACAGTCAATTGAAAAAAGCAAATCCTTCTTAAGATACAAGAGAGGGGAGGAAAATTACTAGATAGATACTGTATGATGGGATTTTCTCTTTTAAACCCACTCTATTATTACTCCTAAATGATAGCTTCAAGCAGCATTGAAAAGAAGTCCGTTTAGGTTGTTATAAAGATTGCAATGATGTGTAAAATAATCCCTTTTTAGGTAAGATTTGTAGCATAAAGTAAAAACATCTTCAGCCAATGGAATGGAGATATTTCCTCCTGCAATATAGTAATTCAGAAAACCAGAAGGTAGATTAAATATTAGATTTTGGTTTTTTTCCAAGGAACCATTAAATATTTTATTTAAATCATCTAAAGGCATTTTGAGTGACATTCATCATTAATAATAGCAGTGGTTTCTTGTGTTCTTTTATATTTGTGCTCCTTGTTAAATGAGATGATAGAATATTAAATAATTATATCCTAAACAAACTTGGTGAATAATACATAGTGGAAGAGAAGCCACCACTCTATCCAATATCTAGTCAGAGAAAAGACTAACTAAGGGAAAAAAGAACAATAAATAATGACCAACAAGAAAACAGATTTCCCTCACAAGAAAAAATGCAAAAATCAAAACCCCAAACACTTGGAAATAATAATGATTCTACTTGCTTGAAGTTGAAACCTTATATAAGCTATTCAAAGATAAAGATCTGTAAATATAATCTTTCTTGAGCAAAGTATATGACTATCTTCTTTAAGGGTTATTTTTTAATCTTGATTTTCAGCCTCCTTACTTTCAGAATATGGTTTCACCTCAAGCCCAGTTGGAAAGCTGGATCTGTGTTCAATCTAAGACAGAAGAAAAGAGGAGTTTGTTGGAACTTTTTCTTTGATTGTTGGACAATCAAAAATACTAAGAAAATGATTTTCACATTCCAGGATTCTCTAGTTATTCAAGGCTTGGAGGATGAGAAGGAATTTTGCTATGTGGGAGAACTGTGAATATTATTAATAGGGTTGTACACATGCTTTCCAAAACTGTGATTTCTTTGTTGTCAAATTCCATAAATTATAGGGATAATGTTGATATTGTCATGTGACTTCAGTATCAAGATTAAATGTGAAAAATATTAGGCAGGAAATTAGATGTGTCTGCAAAGATTCAAGTTACTAATCACTGAAATACCTAGCAAAAAAAGTGTGAACTGTTGACTTAATTTTTTTCAACTATACAATATGTTTAAGTGTAAACCAGATATTTTTCCTGAATAGAATACAAATTTTTAAGTATAGAAGTTAAATAATTATGTTAACAAAGGAAAAATCTAACTGAAAACAAAACAAAAAGATAGCTATTAGCATAACATATAATAGCATAATTGTGAAGAGGGAGAGGATGAAACACAATAATTATTGGCAGTGCTTGATATGTTTGCGAGGCACTGTTAAAGATATTAATTTAAATCTTTAAAATATCCCTAGTTCTATCAAGACCTATGGTCTATTTTGATAAACATATGGAGTGGTGTTCTGCATAGGCATTCTAATCTCATTGGTTTTTAGGCAAAAATACCATATGGAAGGACCATATTGTGCTTAATCTCCTGAGTGTGATAGTAGGTAAAACCTTCACCCTATTACACAGTCTAATGTAACCAGACAGAGTAGAATCAAAACATATGCCAAGATTCTGCAAGTGTTTCAGAAATGCCTTCCTCTGAAGTTGCTGGTGATCTTGCAATTTTTTTAATTAAAAAAAAAGAAGCGAACAAAAGAAAAATATTTTTAAAAATAAAGAAAGAACTATTTTCACAATTCATAATAGCTATTAAGCAATTTAGGGAACAATATGAGCGGCCCTTCTCATGCTATATTGGCTAGTTGTTTGTCTAATCAGATAATATACATCTCACAGCATGGGAGGCTGTAAAGTTGCAACATGCATGATTTAATTTAATCACAAATTTCAGACGCAGATGGAGTTTTTCAATAAACTGTCAGATGTTTTGGATAACTTCTGAATCAGATGAGTTTATTCATATCAGTATTTGTGTTATAGCCTAATGTAATATGTATACATATAAAAGTAGCTACCAAAAATGTTTATGGTTATTAAAATAGAGTACTGACAAAGAGATAATTTGTATCACAAGCAAGTACAGAAAAAGTCACACAAGTCTAACTTCTGGACAATATGCATTCACTGGTGATCAGTCATTCACATATATGTTGGGTTTCCTTTCTGCTTGTTTTTTTCTGGTTCTGTTTATCTTTTTGTTTGTTTGTTTTAATTTGCAATATTTTAAAATGTATCACATGGTAAGTTTATCTAGTAAATATCAAGTGTATTTATGTAAGTCACCTGCACACAAACCTAGCCTGAATAACTTAAATGTAACATATAACATAAATGTATGGTGCTGTTGGGTCAGATACATGTGACTTTTGTTTGTTATCTTGGAAAGTTAACAACTTAGGGAGAATTTAAGAGAAAAAATTCCAGTATTGTATGTGTCCTTACAGCAAATTACAAATTCTATTTTTTTCAGCTATTAAAGCTTTATTGATGACAGTCACAGTGGCATCACAGGTTATGAAGTAAGAACTCTTTTATTGTCATCACTTTGGATCTTATCTCTGATATACTCGTATGTTTGGAATGTATAAATTAGGCTACTAAAATGTGCTTTCCTCCTACACTTTCTTTGCATTAAGAAAATACCTTCCAGTGCTGTTACATTTTATATTTATCCCTAGATTTCTAGATAGCCAGACAAAATACTGCAATGGCATGACTCTCAAAGGTTTAAATATGATCTCCAGAGATCCCTCCTAACCCTAACTATTCTGTAATTCTGTGATCTGCAAAATAAACTCCTGCTGGTCTTTATTGTGACAGAGATAGTTTTCTTCACAGTGGCTAGTGTGAGGCCATGCTTCTGATCTGTGGTGAAAATAGCATCAGTATCCCAGCAATGGTTTAGCTATTGCTGCGCAGTGCTTACGCAGGATCAAGACCTCAGCCTTTCACCTCTTCCCATTAAGGAGGCTGGAGATACACAAGAATTTGGGAGGGAGACAGCTGGGACAGCTGACCCCAACTAAAAAGTATATTCCATATCATATGACATCATGCTCAGCATACACAGCTGAGCAAAAAGGAGGAAGAAGGGGGTTTTTGGAATGATGGTTTTTGTCTTCTCAAGTCACCCTTACATGTCATCCGGTGCTGCTTTCCTGGAGACTGCTGAACACCTGACTGCCCAAGGAAACAAAAATAGACAAAATTAGACTTTTTCCCCCCCTCAATTCAATACTATTTTGAATGTCAATATCTATACTGATGTCCAGGTTAAAAAAAATAAAATCAAAACACTAAATCAAATTCCAAATCTTACCTTTCTTTTCATACTTTATTAAAAAAGGTTTCTACAACTATATCTTTGAGCTGGCATACCTCTGCTTCTTCTTTTTCTGCTTCATCAGCCTAGAATCAAATTGACTCCTGTTTCTCTTGAATAGGTTGAATTAGTATGAATATGATGGGTTCCCTGATATGTTTGGCTTACTTATCTCAGGAATTTCCAGTTTGAAGGGATTCATTTTCATTAGTATATTCTATGTCATATGTTGTACCTGCTATCCAAAGATTGATGGAATGATGAATTTTGCAAAATTATCCAACTGCATGTCTTACTTTTATATTTTCATAACTCTCTTTTTTTTTTTTTTCACTTTCCATCTGTAATTTTCCAGTTTGCCAAGTTGAGTGTGTGCCAAAAATAAAGGATTTGTCTCTTGTTTAACTTCTCTTCATGTCCTGTTTGCAAGATTTTACTATTCTGTTTCTACTTCTGGGCAGTCAGCCAGCTACTGCATTGCTTTGCTCTGGCTTGACAACACTTACTAATTATGTGAAATACTCAACCCTCCAAGCCCACAAATGGGAAAGGAAAAGTTTCTGTAGCAAAGAATGCAAAAGCACTATAGGGCAAAGTATCTGGTCAATCATAAAGGAAAACATTTAATATAAACTCATCTTGTGCAATCCAGGATCATAAAGCATATGTCACTTCTTGTTGATTTTATTTTGATCATACCAGATGCTTCTGTTGCTTTTTTCCTGTTCTAGAATTAAATATTCCTGATTTTCTATTTCTTCCTCTTTGTTTGTTTCTGTACTATCCATTATTTCTTCAATTTTATTACAGAATCAGTTTTCTGTTTTATATTGTCCTACTTTACTGATCTTTTATACTCTATGCAATAGATTTTTCATTGAATACATTTCTTAAATTTTTTCAAGAATGTGAACAAATTTTTTTCCGATGTTCATGGGATTGTTTTGATAGCAGGTATTGTGACTTATTATGCTATAGTTAACAAGAACTTTTTGGAGGGTAAATACATTAGACAATTGCATGATTTTTTTCCTTTTTCAGTAATGCTAACCCATCAGACACCTGGACAGTAACAGGTCCTGGCCACAACAACCCCACGCAGTGCTATAGGCTGGGGACAGAGTGGCTGTAAAGCTACACAGCAGAAAAGGATCTGGGGGTGCTGATTGACAGCCAGCTAAACATGAGCCAGCAGTGTGCCCAGGTGGCCAAGAGGACCAATGACATCCTGGCCTGTATCAGCAGTAGTGTGGCCAGCAGGAGCAGGGCAACGATTGCCCCCCTATATTTGCTGAGGTGAGGCCACAGCTCAAATCCTGCGTCTAGTTCTGGGCTTCTCGCTACAAGAAGGACACTCAGAGGTCTATTCCAACTTGATTAATTCTGTGATCCTGTGGATACTGTGGATGACCTGTTTTTACATGTGTGTGCGTGCATGAGAGAAAACTCATGCATGCAGATCTTTGTGAAGTAGGCCCATCAGTGAAACAGCAGCAGTCCTAAAAAACATACTGAACAGAAAACTGAAGAAGAAACATTGAAGTTTACTATTTTATTCTGAAATTGGAAAACAATTGCCAAAAAATTTCTTCTATCTGTAGTACTAGAAATGTGTCACCTCCTTGAAGATTTATATTTCAGATATCTGCTGTTTCTAACCATGGCGAAGTTCTAAATGTTTCCCTCTTTTCCAGATTGTTAGCTTTTCTCAGTTTATATTAACATATATTAATATTTTTTGACTTGCAGCTGCATTATGTAGCTCTTTGTTCTTGTCATGTGTTAAACTCGGTGCAAGTCTGAATTTTGCCAATATTTAAGATTGGAAACTTCCTATACTATAACACACTGATTCTGGTGACTCAGTACTACTCCTTCTGAGTCAGAACTGATTCAGCACAGTGGGTCTGTTTAAATTGTGTATTGTTTAATTCATCTTCCTGTCCTACTGGATTTTAGCATGACAATCCTACACTTTGGCAGCCAGCCAATGTAAATCAATGGAAAAATATATAAAAAAAAAGAAAGGACAGAAAAGCCTTTAATGGCTTTTGTTTCAGATCCATGGTTAGGGGAAATTGCTGGTAAAGGTGCTTCCTGTCAAAGAACATGTTAATTCAAAGTGCTATTTAGTTATGAGCATTAAACATCTGGGAAGGCTCTTGGATCTTTTTTTCTGCCGGTTATAAACAGTATGTATCCTTATGTTGAAGTAAAAATAAAACATACAACTTTGTTGTACTCTGAGCACTTTTTATTTCTATGCTATATCAGTGGTATATTAATCCTATATTATTAATTATTATGATTTTCTAAATGGAAATTACAGCATATATATGTACATATAGATCCTGAAATATCTTGATCACACTTAATATTTCAATAAGTTTTATTTGTACAGACTTAATAATATATGATCATCATTTTTATGTTTGAAAAAGCAACATACCTACAAGTTGGTAAGTTTACCAACCACTGGTAACCATCACCTAGTAGGTTCCTGATCTTGTGCATGGGTAAAATGTAGTCAGTATTCCCCTGTATATATATGACAAAATCCAAGTTCTATTTTTGTTCAGAGGGCCTTCACCTTTTGAAAATGTGTAATAAAGCTAAAGGGTCTAGCACAATGTGTATGCCTATATACCAATAAATTTTAATACTTGCCTAAAAAGTCAAGTCTCATATACTAGAAACATATGCAGAATAAATAAGTTTCCTTAACCACAGTTATCATGTGAAACTTACCATTAGAAATCTCTATGTAAACTCAATTTTCTGTTTCTTGGGAGGTATTTCATGGAATAAAAGATGCCCATGTTCTATCTGAAATAAGAATTAGCTGTTTGCTAATAGTAGATATAATAGGATTTGTCTAAGCAAATAGCTTTAAATATTTTTCCTATGGTTCAACAATTCTGTATAAAGAGACTGGTTCATGAAAAGCAACCATGAAAATTAATTTAGTTTAAGAATACTTCATTTTTGTTCTGTTTTGTTGGCTCCACAATGCAGGAAGAATAGAATTTGTTCACTTATAAAAAGGCATGTAGACAATGTCACCCAGTAAATCCTAAACTATGAGCTAGCATTACACAAAGTTTGGAATACACACCCAAAGAGGAGTATTTCAACAAAGAGTTAAAAAGAAATTAAAATTGTGTTGTAATTCTAATAGCAAACTGTGTCTTCTAGAGCCTCCCCTTGGTTCTTTCTAAATAGTCAGAAATTATTTCATGGAAGCAAGGATTTACACCCTCATATTAGTCTGGTTCTCTGTAATTTATATTTTCTCAGTATACTTCTACATGATTTCTTTGGGAATGGATTTTAAATGAATATGGTTCCACTCTAGTAAAAGAAAATATACTCCAGTAACATTATAGGAAGAGGAGACAATCACATCAAAATATTATTTCTGTCATTACAAAAAGTAAAATTTAACACTTTAGATGAAAATTGTTTGTAGCCTTATGTCTTATTCAAGCATTGCTTCAATCAGTTTTGATTTCAAAGGAGTGAAAGATCTTATTATTAATGCACAGTCTCTCTCTCTCTGTTCACATTGTTCACAATTCTTTTTGGCTCCAGTTGAATATACAATTATTTTAAATTGAGGTATCAACGAGTTTTGAAATTAGATTTTGGAGAAAATATCCAGTTGCATTGACAATACGTATCAAAATAAATTTATCAATATACTGTGATAGATTTGATTTTTGCAGGTGAAAAAAAACGGGCTTTATGAACCTTTCTATCACACAGCTATGAATGAAGATTGATTTGAAGAATCTTTAGGAAACAAAAATATTAGAAGTTCAGTGAATATTTCGTGTCTTAAAAGTAGCACAAGTATTTCTGACTGATATTTATTCATTATATTTACCATGAAGATTGACCTGAAAAATTTGCCAATTATAAAAGTATCAGATATTGAAGTGTAGTAGAGAATTAAATCATAAACCAAAATTTGCACTACCACTGCATGTAATTTTAAATTTTTCGTTTTGTTCATTTTTTTTCTTGCCAAATTGAGTATATAATATTTTCTTCCTCAGTGAGTTAATGAGGTCAATGAGACTTCAAAGTTCATAAAGATTTTCTAGTTACATAATTTTTTTAATTGTTGCCAATTCTGAAAAAGGTTCTTAGATATCAGACATTTTGTTCTGTACATTTTATTTACTCAAGAGTTGAGTAAATTGCAGAATTTAGAATTCTACAAAATTAGACTGACTTTATGCATTAAAGGCTCATCAATCTGCCCTAAGACTTTAAGATAACTCCAGAAGCTGAACTCTCATTGCTCTCATTTCTCTGATTTCATTCATTAATGAAATCCTGTGAAGTCATATAGAGGAAAGCCAATTAATGTTTATGAAGAATTTTAAGCAAATACATATTTACGGTTTTTATTAGATCTATTTTTTAAAGGTTTGTTTTTTTTTTTTGTTTCCAGATCCAGATAACAAAAGATTATTTTATTTCTGTTACTGCTGACTGATTTATGGACTGAAACATTCAGTAAAATGGTAAAGAAATTTAAATTCAGTATTCATTATATCAAGTTCATCTACAACATATAAATGTATATACATCCATATTAAAAATGTATTTTATTTAAAGATGATCTCTCCTGCTTAAATTGTTTGTAGTTGCAATGCTATTTTGCTAAGGAGCAAATTGGAAGATTTCTTTTTCCTATTTCATCTATCAGGTATAAAAGGGGCATTATAGTGTATCTTCAGTCATTCTTTCATGTTTAGTCTCAAATTTTCTGTATAACATGCGCACAAATGCCTTATGTAGCTACCATCAAAATTAGATCTAATCCACATATAAGTATTTAAGTTCTTCTGTTGGTTTGTTGAGTTGACATATAATATATAATTAGGCATTTCTACTTTTTTTTTTTTTTCTTTGTAACAGGTTCAAGATGTTAAATTATGTGGAACATTTATGGAATATCTCTTTCTTGTAGCATTTTGATGGTCACACACAGGTCAGTTATAAATTCTTATGATTACTTTGTCAGAAAACACCCATAAAGCTGGAAGACAAGACTTTAAAATGCTGCCAGTCTTGCAACTTTACTGTTACTTCAGCTGATTCATAATGCAACATCAGTGTTTCATTTCCTGATATTGTATTCCTGGAACAGAAAACAGAAGATTGGGGAAGAAAAGACATAGTGATAGATAAGTTTGATGTCCTGGAAAGACGCCCTTCTGAGGATGAATGAAGAGTACATGATCCAGATGCTGATGTACTTCCACTTCTGACTTTCTTACTGATAAGCAGCATGTAATAACAGCAGGAAAAGATACAAAGTAAGAAAACTTTTCTCTGGGCATGGCTTCCAGTACCCTTGAGCAGCAATTAGTTTCTTTCTGGGAAATATTTGACTGAAAATCTAAATATGGTGCTATTTTACATTATTACTAAATAACATCTGAGCATGCTTATGTGGAAGTGCGTGCATGCATTTTCAAAGTTTTATTGGGATTTCATGGGGGTTGTGTTTTGTAAAGAAAACATTCTTTCTAATTGATTTAGATACCATTTTAGGCATAAGGAATGTAGAGACAAATAAAATATTGGATAAATTATCTTCTGGGTCACAGAAGCCCTCAAAATTAAAGACTGAAATTCACACTTGAGGTGGAATAAAATTCAGAACTTCTTCTGTTAAGCCTCAGTGATCTATTGCATTTCATTTCTTCTTCATTTCATATTTAATTAATTTCCAGATTACAGTATCCTTCATTTGTGTTGCTCATATTCAGTATAAAAATGGTCAAGCCAAGCAGCTGGATGTCACTATCCATTGGTCATCTCTCTTGGATGAGTGAGGTACAAGGTACCTACAGAAAAATTCACTTTTACTCTCCTTAGAAAACCACAGAACTTCCATAGCTCATTGTTAAGTGCTGGTTGGGAGTACTTAAATCACACATTCTAGTACTGTACATGCTATTCAGTCTATAGAAATACGTTGAATACGGGAAGACCATAAAAATATTTTCTTCACATCTTGAAAAATGCATGACAAATAATGATCATAATGCAAGGGTTAAGAAATTCCAAGGCCAAAACCTACTCCTGATCATCTGATCCGATCTTTTATAGGGAAAGAAACCTTAGAAGAGAGTAGTAAGCAAACTGTTTAATTGCATCTTGAAAATCCCCCAGGGATGGTGTATTTATCATGTCCCTAGGAAGACTGATCCTGATTGATGTTTTTCATTATAAAAAAGTCCTTCTTGAATTGAGATGAAACCTCTTCCAACGCAACTTTTACCGTCTTTCCTTGTCTTTTCCATGTGATCTCTTGTGAAGAGAGAGCCTCCATTTTCTTTGTAGCTAACCTTTTTGCACTGGAATAGAGTGCCTTCTCTGAAGAGGAAAGAAAGTTAGAGGCTGTAAACCAAAAATGGCAGGATCAGATAAGATATTGATATTAAGAAGAAATTCTTCACTATGATGGTGGTGATGCACTTGAACAGGTTGATCAGAGAAGTTATGGACATGTTAACCTTGTCTAGTAAAAGTTACCCCACCCATGGCAGGGGAGTGGAACTAGATGATCTTTAATGTCTCTTCCAACCCAAACCATTTCATGAGCCTATCATTCTTCAACATTTTATCATAGGGAAGATTCTCCAGCCCGTTGATCATTTCTGACTACTCATGGACTTATTCTATTAAGGCCAAATCTAAAGTAAATATGCTGCTATGGATGAAAATACACTGGCTAAAGTAGAATTACATATATGAGTATGTAAAAGCACAATGCTTGAAACATGCCTCTTGCTGAGATCTCTAACCTATGGAATCTGGAATCTCAATCCAACTATTCCTCATTGCTTGAGGATGACTAACTAGGATGCTGACTTCCTACAAAGAAAATGGACCTCATATATAGAAATTGAGTAACTGATTCCTTTAAGTACTCTTCAAAGAGCCCACTGCAAGCATTTGCAAAATCAAAGTCCTGGTCATTTATCAAAACAGAATAATATCCTTGTGTAGCTGTTTCTGTTGCAAAAGCCCTTAATGAATAAGACCTTGAATGTTTAAGAAAAAATTAATATGATTTATAGCAGTAATCCTCTTAAACACTCCAGTCTTTGCCAGCTTTCAACTAACAAGCTCAGTTATTAATGGCAGCAGTCTTACAACACTCAGGGATTACTGTCTAGGCCTGCTGACAATGCACTGCTAGTGACCAGTTTTCAAAGTGCAATCTGTTATTGTATTTCACAATCAAATCAATGTTTAAAATTGCTTGAAGCATGATAACTTTCCTCTTCCAACAAGCCCACTATGATAAAAAAAATCCCCACCATTGTAGCATTCTTTTTAACTTTGATTAAAGGTTATTATTATTACCAGTGTAAGTTATCTGGCAACATTTTTTAGTTTGTGGTTTGATCAGGTAAACTTGAAAAGAATATCAAGCATAAAAAATAACTTTACCTTTAACTATGAAAAAAAGGACAGACATGTCAGAAACCTGTCTACCTTCTCTTAATTCTTAATATGGAATTTCTGACAAGCATACAGATTTGCCTTAATTATTTATTTATTTCATTGAAACTATTTTCATCTGTTTTAAATTTTTAATAAGTCTATTTAAATAAAGAGAAGTCTATTGGGATGTTGATTTTATGTTTGAAAATCCTGAAGGGTTCTCTGTTCAGAAAATGTAGGTTTGTGGTATTTGGTGTAACATACCTTGTTAAAAACAGAGAGAATTCCACAGACAGGTCTCCAAACATTGATGTGTCTATGGCTAACATAACAAAAGCTAATGAACAAGACTAGTGCTCTATGAAGTCTCTCTTTCAGCCTAATCCTGGAGCCTCTGGAGTCTCCCAAACAGTTGCATTTCCTTTACCCCTAAAAATAAAACATGTCTCCATATCTTATTCCAGTTTTGTTTACCCTCAATATCTGGTAGCATCAATCTACCTTGTACAGACTAGTGAAAATTCTGAGAAAGAGACATTATCTATTGTAAAAGCCCTTGATAGTCAAGTGCTCTTGCCTATGTAGCCAACACTAAAATCTTCAGAATATTAAGTCATGCATTGTGTAAAAGTATTTTAGCAAAAGAAGCTTGTTATCCTTTGCCCACTGACTTAAATAATGTTTTGGCCAGGATAAATATCCCTTTTGCATCTGATTGAAGTACATTTAAAGTTATTCTATGATTAATATTAAAAAAGTAACAAGACAGCCTTTAGTACTAAATGAGCAAGTGTAAAATCTTTAAAATGCAGAGAATTTTTGCTGCATTGGCAAAAATGTATTTTTTTTCTCTTCATATAGAGAATATGAGACATCTTTGTAAACTATAAGAGGATAGAGTTAAAGTATATTCTTCTGGCCAGAAAGCTGAACAAGTTGCAATATCATAGAGGTGCATGGAGCATCAGCACAAATAACAGTAGGCTGTACTGATCCAGCAAGAATAGATGTCATTGTTAATTTTAAAATGAAAAGGCCTATTCTGCTGAAAGAATTCAACTAGTAGTAGCTATTTTAAGAACTATTGGAGTATTTTATCTTTAGTGATGTAATGTATAGCATTACATTGTAGAAACATGCATTATATGTTATTGTAGTCATGGATCTCTGAAAGAATTCTGGAAACTTAAAAAAAAAAAAGAAAGAAGATGTCTGACCAATTATAAAGATGCATTATTAGATATTAGCTTGAAAACATACAGGGAAAAAACATAGTGATAGTGATTTTCTGTGTTTCTGTGGAAGAAACAAGAATTCCTCCTGGACAACAAAAGTCCCAAATGGATGTCTGTGATTTTTTTCTATACCAGCATAGTTTATAGAAAAAGAGGCTTTGTTCTTTGCTACACAGATGGTAAGAGAAAGAGAACTGAAGGCTCTGCAAGACATTTCACAGAGACATGTCTGACAGGTGATCAAATCATTGAACACTCTTCCCTGAAAAACAATGTTCAGATGTAGTCTAAGCATACACCCTGTGACAGCAGGAACATACTTTCCTCTGTGTTGACATTCATTTTAATAATAGAAAAAGCAAGCAGAATTTCTGGCAACGACGACAACAACAACAACAAAGTATATGCTTGCATGTTTACGATACAGAACTCATCAATTAATGTATTTCTTTACTAGGGGATGACTATTTTAATAAGAAACTTTTAACTTTTGATAGCATATGGAAAACTAGTGACTCAGGTGTGGAAACTCTGCACAGTCTGTTTTAGAGGCAAATGGTCTTATTCAGTATTGGATTATAAATGTTGGTGAAATGCTATTAATGGTGTTAACATGATGGCTTCCTACTAAATCACGTCCTTGATATTCAGAGCTAAACACATAAACAACATCTCAAGGCTCCTGTCACTCAGAAGCACATTTCTGCAGAATATAAGCATATCTGTCACCCTGAGATACACACAGGAATTTTTTTTTTAAATGCAAAAAACATGTGCCTATTTTTAACTCTCCATTGTCCAAAAATGACTGAAAAGTCTCCAATATGTCATGAAAATTGTAATCTCAATCTCATACCTCAAACAAATAGATTAACAGAAATTATTTTCTTACAGCTCTTGTGGTCTACATTTTTTACGTCACTTCATGTTCAGTATTAAACATCACAAATGCCACATAACCTATCTTATATGTGCTAAGTACATCTCCCATAAATTTACGAAGCTAGAAGTGACAAATTCCTTAATGTGAACAGCTAACCAGTAGTGACTTATGCTTCATTGAAAAACCTACAAGAAAAAACCTCTTGAGTATTTACTTTTGTCATCAAGTAACATAAACCATTTCATTGACTCTTTATAGCAGAATGAATTGGAGATTTTTTTAGAAGGAAATAATTGCAAGAACATAGGACTAGCATAAACACAAACACAGCAAAGCTGTATCAGCCAACTTGTCTACCTGCAAACCATGTATTTTGTTACAAATTAAAAATCATTCAAAGGAACACTTAAGTGCATGCCGGCTGAGGATTTTGTCTTTCATGGAAATTCCAACATGTTATCACATGTATGGCACTACCTTAGAACCATGATAGAAATATTTGTTAGTATGTATTTTGTGAATAAATTCTATACAACCAGGATAAGACAAGAGCACAGTTGTCTGAATTACCTCTGATAAAAATGAAGTGATTTTCACCAAAACTGCTAGTTGTATTATGCTTTGTGCTGTCTTGTATTAAATGGGATTCTGCAATGTTTGGCGTACTTCACATAAAAATCACTATTCATTAAAATGTTGAAGTAAAATCTAACATTCATCTTAATATTGTAAAACACATGAAAATACGGTTAATAGCACTTACTCTTTCAATGAAAACGCAAACTTTATCACTGCATCACTACATGTGTATGCCTGCATACACATATATAAAATTTGATGTGTTTTTACAGGCTTTGGACATTACCTAATTGACAATTTGAGGACTGAGGAGTAAATATTGAAATACAAAGAATGATATTTACAGACCTTCCCTCCTGGTTTCCTTTTATTCCTTATTGTTTCTAAAAATATGAAAAAAATATTTCAAGGAATAATATGCATTGTTCATTCAACATAAATAATGAAATAGTAAACATGTTTTAAACAAATGTGTGCATTCTCTTAGGCTGTGAAAGGAATACTTAGCTGCTGTACTGTAGCAAATAGGCAACAGATTAACTGCTTTTTTAAAAGATGTCAAATCAATCAATCCTAAATAGAAATTGTACCTACGTTTTCAGCTCTCCTAGACAGAAAGGCTTGAATTACAATTTCTAGGAAACAATTTCTAATGTGCAAAGTAAAAATATCTTTTGGATTTTTCCAGATAGGCACAGGATGATCTTTTCACATACAAATAAGTAAACCAATATAACCATAAAGTGGAAGGTGGAAAAGATTTGCAGTTTCAAGTATTTCAGTGAGTCACACAATGAGTAAGGTTGGAAGGTAACAATTTGGTCCAACCTCCCTGCTCAGGTAGGGTCATCCTGGAACCCGTTGCACATTATTGCATCCAGAGAGTTCCATTTCCATTCAGTTCACTGTTCTAACTGGGCTGTAGAAAAAAATAATGTTTTAAAGAGTACAACATAAATAATTCACCCGACTGCTTTTCTAACTCTCCATCCCTGTTATGAAAGTAATTTTGTAGAGTTTTGGGCTTGAAGAATTGAACTGTTCAACAATTTTGTTACTGGAGTCAGGATGATTGAAGGAAGCAGATGATCACATAATTCCCTTTCTCTTCATATTTCTTTAGGTCAGTTCTTACAATATTCTACATAAAAATTTTATTTTCCTATTTTTCTAGGTTTCTTTTCTTGTATAAGAAAAACATTGAATGTCCAGAAATTCTTATTATCTAGTATTATCTGCAGAAGTTACCTGTGGGAACTTACTGAAATAATTAAAATTCACACCACAACAACTGAGAATGTTCAATCTGACATTTGACTAAAGGTATCTTTTAAAAAAAAGCTCTTAATTTCTTTGCAACACAGGTTTTCTAAAAGGTTTTTTGGATGAATCACTGAAAGGAGACACGACAAGAATGGACCTTAGTATTTGGAAGTGCATGTCGACAGGCTATTTAGCAAATACACAGAGGAAATATATAGTACTTGTTCTCATTCTTCAAAGCTGTGACCTCGAAGTATCTCAAAAATATGCCGAATTTTGCATCAGATTTTGGGGGGCCAAAGCTCTTTAGAAAAACACACACTCTGGAAAACTCTGTGTGAAAGTTTCTATACAAACTTTCTCTTGTACTCATTAGAAATCACAGAAAATTGTCATCTCTCTTTTCTGTTAGGAGAAAAGTTAGCTTTTCTTGATATTATAGACCACAACAGTTTGACAATAATTTCTGCCCTTGTAACTTTCCCAGCTTATGTATTCTTCACTCTAATGAGGCAGACTGATCTCTTTAAATTTACTTAAGTTTTCTTTACCTAGACCTAATCACTTTCAAGACTAGTCTTCAGCAAATGGTGGGGAAAAAAAGGATCACAGGAAGTCTAATTACCACATCCACGAATCATTGTGAATAATGGCTAAAAGTGATATTTTTTCCCTAGCATCTTTACTTCTCTTGTAAAATGCAGGAAATGCATAATTTTAAAAAATCGTAAATGTAACTGGCACTGTGGAAAAAAAACCTGTGTACAATTACCAGTCTAGTCAAATATATATCATAAATTAATACATTTAATTGAAAATTGCAACTAGAATAATTAGAAAATTATTTAATTTTTAGATATTGAGTATTGACATGGTTTTAAAGTCACGTAACCTGATCACCTGAAGTAGTAGAAGATTCACAATAAAAGATTAGCAGTTACCTAATAAATACTTGAATACTTGCCAGTAAGAAAGGCACTCAATGTTTTTTTAATTCTACATAAAGATATAGATATGACACATCTTCCATTATTATGATATTTTGGAATAGTTTAGCTATATTATATTATCAAGTTAGGAGAATGTCCTGGCAAATTAAAATAGATATTGATACATGCATTCTAAATTTAACTATTTTCAAAGCAATTCAAGATATTGCTTTCCCACCTGATTATTTTAAAAAAAAGTTTAAACATCAAAATTGGGATAACTAGATGTCAGAAACAAAGATGAATAAAAACAGATACTGAATTTGGAAAGAGACACATAACTCCACTGATATTTTTCTGGTTTAAAGAAGAATGTGGAGCCCATGAAAAGTGTCACTATATGAGTTTTAAAGTTTTAATATATAATATTGCTATACAGGATTATAGATAATTGTCAATGTATATTAATTAAAATAATAATTATCTGGAATAATATACAATTGTTTTTGTGTATATATGTGTGCATATATCTATATATGATGTGAATGTACAATATACACACACACATACTTTTAAAATTATTTCAAGAACGTTTTTTTCCTAGCAGTGTATTTTTCCTTATTCAAAGACATGCCATAGCAGTATTTCTGAAAAATACATCCATAGAAAACTCAATATGACTATTTTCATTTTTGTCATTAATTCAAACCAAAGAAAAACATCTATAGCTTTTGATCATCACACACAAAGGCTTCGTTAATAGCATAGTATTGATATTGTGAGGCTGAACACCTGAAATTTAAGGACTGCAAGCAATAAGGGTCTACCATGCCTAAAATCTTTTCTCTTTCTGTCATAAACATAACTTTCAACAGACCTTAATTTTGTAATCAATTACTACTTTTTGATTGAGCCTTTCCTCATTTAATGCAGGTAACAGATGGCATTCATTTATTAGCACCTACTGAGTATTTTCTTTCCCTACACTATTCAAAGTGTGGTTCTAAGCCCCAGAAATTTCTTGCTACATATTTTGCTCTGAAGACAGTTTTACAAATTTTCATCAAAGCTTTACTGTGAGGTCATAACGATGTAACTTCCAAAATATTTATGTTTATTTTCACATCTTGTGAAAGAAAACTGAAGCATATAGAAAAAAAGTTTAATTTTTTAATAATTTTTTCACCTAAAATGCCAGTTTTCAAAAATCATGTGGTACATGATGTATTTAAAGTTCATTTTCTATAGTCTCAGTCAAAATTCTAGGCCATCTACATTTTTGTAAACAAAACCAGCTCAGAAGTCCACTACTATGGAAAGGTAAAACATTAAGGCATTGATATAAGTGATTTGTTTTTATCACTCAGAAAACATGAATGAGAGAGAGTGAAAGGATCCACTTCTGAGGAGTAGTATTTATTTTCTTGGACTGTGAGAACATCTTTGTGTTTCTTGCATTAATCTACAATGAAAATATTAAAATGTATTCAAGTAAGAAGAAAAACAAACATTGTATGTGCATGTCCAACGTTTCCTTTGGTTTTCCACCTATGTCATTGAATCTAATGAAAGTTTTCAAAAGTAATAATATCAGCTTTGAAACTGTATCACATCGTTAGAAATACTGTTCATTATGTCTGTAGGAAGACAGCTGTGTTAAATTAGTGAATGTTTCTAACAGCAGTTCCTTAGATTTTACTGTTAAACTTTGCAAACATAACACAGTTACATATAATGTTCTCGTAAGACAGATGGGCATGTGTGTGCTATTTTTTTAGTTATAAAACAAGCTCAATTTAATTTTGAAATTCTAACACCTGGTTTCATACTGATTTCATTTGCTTTTACAGAAGAACAGAAACTTTTGAAAAGTTGACTGTCATCTCTTCAATATCCCTGCTCTTCTCTTAGTTAGGTTTCCTAGGCAGTCCCAGCCTTTCCTGTTCCACAAAAGCTTCTTATCTGCTTTACATCCCTGAAGTTTCTTTTCACCTGGTTTAGCCCCACCTCAAGTTTCTGTTTTGTTACTACTTGGAGTAGCTTTTTGTTCAAATTTGGTGTTATACACTTCAGAAAAGTTTTTTTCCATTAGATTACTTATTTTATTCTATTTTTTCAGCTAGATAATTTCTTGTACTTGCCCTTTCAACCTGTCTTTGCCTTTGTATTTGTTCTTCCCTTCCAATACTCATTTACAGTTGACAAGGGAAGAGTGACCAATGTCATCTACCTAAGCTTCTCTAAGGCCTTTGACAAGGTGCCTAATGACATAACTATCTCCAAACTGGAGAGAAATGGATTGGAAGCATGGACTGGAGTTGGCTGTCTGGATCCAGATGAACTGTGGTGTTTAATGGCTCTTTGTCTAGGTGGAGACCAGTGATGAATAGTGTCACTCAAGGTTTTGTTTTGGGATGAGAGCTCTTCAATAGCTTTATCAGTGACACAGACAGTGACACTGAGTGCAAGTTGGCAGGTGGCATGAAGCTGAGTGGTGCTGTTGATACAACAGAAGGCGGGGTTTCCTAAAGAAGTTGTGAGTGCCCCATCCTTGGAAATGTTCAAGGCCAGATTGGATGGGGCTCTGATCAATCTGGTCTAGTGAAAGGTGTCCCGGCCCAAGGCAGGAGAGTTGGAGACCAAGATGATCTTTAAGGGTTTGTACCATTCTATATGATTGTAGAACAGGGAGATGCCTAAGTTGGCCTGTAAAGTAAATGGCTTGAAGTGTTTTCTGGGTTCCAAGGTGATATCAGATGCACAAGTCTTAAATTACGGGGTTATAGATATCTGAAAAGATTTTTCTATGTGAAATTTGAGAAAAACTTGTAATTAGCCTTGTTATAAATTCTCAAATGTCTTGAGATGATATATAAAAAACTTTCTCTTTTTCTAGATTAAAAAGAAGCTCCAGAAAATCTTTGGGTTTGTAAAATATTGCTCCATTTGCCAGATGACAAAGGTAATTTGTATGCTATAATTTTCCTGGATTTCAGAATTGTTCCAGTTTTTTAATGGTTATGTAAAATTCAATTTCCCTACACTCCTTATAGACTATGAATACATCTAGAGGTTTAACTTGGTATTCAAGATTTTGGGGAGGAATTCCATTACTTAAAAAGAGGCTACATAATGCCATTTTTTTAGATCATCATATTTCATAACAAACAGCCCTATGAGGTTCCTCAGGAAAAGAAAAAAGAAATCACACATTGCACTATGATGAGGCAGCTGAAAGCCATCCTTAGGAAGAAATTAATTTCATCTAAATGTAGACACCTGCAACACAGACTTTTACATTCCAGCTAGTTATTACAGGGTCATTTTCTAGTCAATGGAGAGCAATAAGTACTTCAAGAGCCTAATTTATCTGACTGAATGTCTATGTCTACTCTAGGAAGAGATGAACCATGCCCTGAAGGCATCTTTTGAATATAAAGGTATCTAAAATTATTAGCTGAGATTTGGACATCTATATTGTAGACATCAGCATGTACTCAGATGAATTGGACTCATGTCAGCAGAATGAAGGAATCTTCTGGCAAAATGAGCATGCCAGATAACAATGATTCTCTAAAACTAAAGTAATCTAATTATTTTTTCTGAGTCTGGCACATGGGTTTCCAGTTGTCTGGTATTTCAAATCTCACAGCTCAAAGGTAGCCTCCCTATTGACTACCTTGAAGTTTTAAACTCATGGGTTAGCTGAGAGCCCAAGTTACTAAACTTTCCCAAACTAAATAATGAAGTTATGCTGAAGTCAGGCACTCTGATCACACACACTCAAGCATTTTTCCTCTCAGTATGGAAGTATCAAGGAAGGATTGCTTCTAAGCTCTGAATACTGAACTGGACTGCCAACAGAAATAAATACTGTCCTTATTAATAGGTGTTCACAGAATTCTAGTATATGTGACTCCACATAGAACAAAACAAAACATGAATTGAATGGCACATGCAAAGGTATCAGGTGCTAAATGAATCTTTGAATCATAGAATTGTCAAGGTTGGAAAAAAATTATCATGTCCAACAGTCAACTCAGCTGCTACCATGTTCAACACTAAACCATGACTCCAAGTGCCATACACACACATTTTTTTAACAATTCCAGAGGTAGCGACTCCACCACTTCCCTGGACAGTCTGTTCCAATGTTTTGCAACCCTTCCCATTAACAAATTTTTCCTAATAGGTAAGCTAAACCTCCTCTGACACATGAAACACACAAATACACCAATATCTTCCATTGGGAAAATAGATTTACTTTCTTCTTATTTTCCAGCACTAAAATTCAAACTGATGAGTTTAACAGTATTCATTAAATAAATAAATAAATAAATTCATTTGACAGGTGAGTCTGGACTTTTAAAAAAATTATTATTTATTTGCCATTGATCTGTTGCATATGCCTAAATTAAAATACAGGTTTGAAAACAGTGCTTGGGAATTCGAATATCATCTCAATGGTACAATCAGGTTAGATATTATTTTTGTAGATAGAATGAAAACAATCTAAGAAGAGATGCATTCTTCAAAATGTACGCTTATGTTTCATGGCATATGAAAAGAGACTGATTAATTTCCTGTGGTATTTGTGAATTTGTGACAAAGCTGCTCATCCAGAGAAAACATCAGGTTGAAAGATTATTTTTAAGCTAACCTTCTAGGTGGTGCACTGTTGGTATTTCTTATAGTATTACACTTCAGTACTGTAGCATAGTTATTAGAATATAATAATAAAAAATTCTGGGGTTTTTTTTGTTGTTGTTTTTTTGTTTTGTTTTGTTTTTTTTGTGTCAAGTTGACTATAAAGAAATGGCTGCCTTTTTTAATGGTCAATTAAACACTTATGATTACATAGCCAAAGAATCACAGCTTTCCTTACAGAAGATGCTTGAGGTTAGTATGATCTATAAATCAGCAACCATATTTTAGAACAAGTAAATGACTAGACATTAGTAACAAGCAGACTGAAACTATCATGAAAGCAATTAAAAATATTTATAGACTATGTTTCATGAAACCAAAATAATGCTCATTTTTTCAGGAGATGACTTTTTACTGTAAATAATACAGTTAATGGCATACATACATCATATCTCACATTAATTAGTTTTTTTTCTTTTCGTTAGGATCTATGGAACAGTTTTAAGCACCAGTGTCAACAACAGTTAACATGATTAAAACTGCATTCCTAATAAGAATTTTATCCCGACTTGTATTAATGTTTATTTTAAAATGCTTCTGTACTGTGGAACCATCTGTTTCTTGCTAGTTATAGTACCTGAGTTCTACAATCATAGGACCCAAGGGAGTTTTTCACCTATTTTTCTTCATAGTATAGCAGACATTCACCACTGCATTCAAAAGAAATATGTCAACTGAAGCTCAGAAGTTATAGTCAACAGGAAAATATTTACAAACTTTTAAAACTGAAACTTTTTGGAAACTCCTCCTAATTTTACTGGTAAATTTTCTGGCTGTGAATTTGAAATTCTGGAGTTTCTCACATCATAAGAGACATTAGCAGTCAAAATCAGTCATCCTTCTGTATGTAGTTAAAAAAATTAGCTTTCTATAAACATATGACTTTCAAATCACCTTTTGAAAAATATTAAAATCAATTAAGCAATGGGTAAATTTTCATCTAAAAGAAGAAATCAATCAGCTGTCATTTTTGATTGATTATTCTGGAATAGATTGCTGTTTAAGCTATTAATTTATTGCACATTATTCTATGTCTATAAAAACACCATGTGAATTAAGCATGACATGCATCATAGCAAATGGATAGAAAAATCAGTCTCCCTTTTGAAGTGTTGGTTTGTATTATGTGATCATCTGCTCTTCATTTGGTAGGTCATTCCTGTTAAGTAGAAATTACTTTTTAATAAGGATCATATTTTTAAGTAATAAGAGCCTAAAAAAATCTCGGAAGTTAAACTAGAATATATAATATATAGAGGTAAGGTTGTGCTTTACGGGTTTGGCAATGGTGATTTTGCCTAAAAGGTAAGCCAGACTTGGGTTATATTACAACACAATGTAAAAAAAAAAAAAAAAAAAAAA
>PYHW01010678.1:782195-795710 GCA_013186435.1 Turdus rufiventris
AATATATATATATATATATATATATATAAAATTTATAAATAATATAAAATATATATTAATTTAATTAGATTGATGCAAAAATGGGGGCACACAAACCAAAGCATGTACATGTAGCACTCAGATTTTTTTCTGAATTAGAAAAAATACACAGTCCTTTGCATTCAGCAGTTTATAGCAAGATGAACATGAATGAGGATTTTGATAAGAGCCAGATACCAGTCTCAGCCAAAATGCTTACTTAAAATATAGAAAGGAAAGAAAAAACTAACCAGGTCAGTAATTAAACATATCTGATTCCTCTGTTACGAATAGAGTAAAAAAGCAGAGTACCATAGAATCACTAGCATCCCTAGTGTTTAAAATAAGGTTACACTAAGAGACATACTATCATGTACACATTAGGTAAGTGATGGTGATATCTATGTAATAAATTAAAGAGCTTGAAGACAAATTGCATTTATCATGCACTTAAGATCATCTCACCTGCAATTCCTGTACTGATTGATTGCCACTGGGACTACTGTTACTACTTTTAGATGCAAATAGGTGAAGTCAGACTGGCCATATTTAGCCTGACTTGCATAGGTGTGCATTTGTCACTTGCTGGGCAGCTGGCTTGGTATGGCTCATGGAGAGGAAAAACAGTTTTCTCTTCACTTCTAGTTTTTATATAGGCATGGGACATTTTCCAGCACCTGTTTCTAGTCTGTTGGGATTTCCCTCATTGGAAAACTGGTGAGGTAAAAAAGACTGAGCCCCATCATTAAGAGTGCAGTGAAGACAGGTTGCATTAAGGCTTGGGACAGTATTAATTAGATTTTAACATGCATTCATGCAAAAGAATGTGTACATCCACTATTATTAAAATACTAAGCATTATATAACAAAGTGTACAGCCAAGGCACAGGAAGAACCATAGAAAGTAAAATTCATCTCTCAGATGAAGGGGACTATGGAAGTTGCCTTTTAAGATGAAAACAGAAATGAGAGTGGTATATTGGTGAAAAAAGCCTTGAAAAACCTGATCTAAAAATGAATTTGGTCTTGCTTTAAGATCTCCAGAAATCTCTCCCAACAGAAACTAAAATAATACTCTGGAAGTAAGAACAGTAATTTCCATAGATTCCGAGAAGTATATATTTTCTTGGAAATCTCTTCTGTTTGCAATTCTTTCAGATTTTAGGAATTAATCATTTCAGGCATGACTTACAACTACTACCTTATATGTAGTAAAATAATAGACTTAAAACTACTACCTTATATGTAGTAAAATAATAAGAATTATTATTATTAATAATGGTGATTTTTTAAATGATCCTTGTGGGTCCCTTCTAACTCCAGATGTTCTATCATAATAATATTGGCAACAACAACAACAACAACAACAACAACAACAACAACAACAACAATAACAATAATAATAATAATAATAATAATAATAATAATAATATGCTGCATAATATAGGAGGGAAATCTTGTGAATCTATGAGGAAGAGGGATTGAGAAAAATGGAAACTCTGATGCTTCTACTAACCTCAGCACTCTTTTTCCCTGGCAGGCCTCCAAATCCTTTCTCGTTTATGCAGTCTTCAGGGTAAAAGGGAGGCTGCTGGTTGCTGATTAAAGTCTCCCTTGGCTGTTGTCCTGCCTGGCAGACACTTCTTTTTTTTTTTTTTCCTACTGGTTATTTAATATACTTTACTCTACAATTAGTCTACAGGGGCTTGCTAAAGGCAGACACTCCTCTCCCTGACTTTGGTTGCATGCAGTCATACAAATGATGCAAGATTACAAGCTGAGTTATCCAGAGTAGTTCACTGGGAAGTTATGCATATGAGTTTCTACTGGAGTTTTTTGCCTAAAGACATCTTTTCAGATTCATGCACTTCTGCTAGAACTAAGGAAAATAATTCTAAGAAAAATGCATTGCTCTAATTATTGTAAAAATATTCAGCATTTTACCTTAACACTCAAACAAAATGAAAATTAAAAAAAACTTGCTACCAAAAAAGGCAGTTGCATTTATTCACTTTGGTTGAGAGAGTAATAATAGTGTATCCCTCTTCATATGCTCTCATGTCTTTTAGGAAGTTCCTGACAACAGCAAATCACTAGTCTGTATAATCCTTAGCAGTTATGGCTTTTCAGTAGCTTAAGTAGAAAGATACTCCCTTGATGCCTTAAGTTTCAGCTTTCGTATTTTCCAGATTCTATACTGCATTAGTACAAGGCCTTTTAATAAAGACCTAATTTATTCCTCTAACATTGTCTAGCCTCTGTTCCAGGTAGCCTCTCACAGGCATCAGCCTAGTCTCACCCTTTGTCAGATCCCTAAATACTCCCATCTCCAACTGCAGAGTTCAAATTATTCCTACTTAGGAAAGTCAGGCACTTCGTAGAAATTTTGATTTTTGTATAGACTAGGAGATTGTATAGTCAGAGCAGAACAGTTCATTTCCCATAGTTTTTGCAGATGAGTGAAAAGTTCAGAACAGAATCTAGCTATGGCCAGATATGGTTCCAACAAGAATTAGGCTACAGGAAAAATACCTCCTATTAGTACCTCCTGTACATGCAGGCGCTGTGTGCTTTCTAAATCTGTAACTCACTTTGGCTTTGAGTCCTGTCTATGTCCTGCCTCTTAGAATATGCTAAGGACATGAAGAAGTATGATGCACAATTAAGAGCTGCAATTTAATTAATTTTGTCATACTTTGTGATATCATGAAGTGGGACTTTTTTACCAAGTGAAAGAATAATTGATAAAAATGACTACAGTCCCTAAAAGTTCTACAAACTATAATAAAAAGCCATGCTATAAATCCAAGATGACCCACAAAACTCAGGGGAAAAGTGAATATGATCTCTTCCCAGTTATTCTAGCAGAGACAATATAATTTTTGAACTTCATGACAGCTCTATTGCTTTTTGTGCCATGATTTGGCAGTGTGTTATGAGTACCTTCATCCAGAAATGCTCTTTCATCCGAGACTGCAAAGTCAAGACTTTTCTTGTCATCCTTTTATGACATTGTAACTTGAAAAAGATCCAGCACTAAATACAACAGAGAAAATGAACCAGAAATCAGCACTATCTGAAGTGCATCTAATTCTGAGTGAATGAGTAACAAATTAGTCATTATGGCAAGGGCAACACTTTTTTATATATTTGTTTTTAATGGAAATAATTAAAATCAGACTTTTTTTACACTTTTTGAAGAAAGATTTTATAGTAATTCATTTGAAAGATAGTTGTTTTGTTACAGAAATAAGTTAACGGTATACAAAGAAAAGGAAGAGAATGAAGCCTTCTGTAATGTTATGTTTGAGATTCACCACACCAGAAATAGTAATGGATAGATATTAAATGGAATATCAAGGTCTAGCTGCTACTGACTGCTTTTATAAGTAGTGGAGAGAAATAGTGGTTTCAGAAGACAACTCATCTATCTGATCTTTATGAGATCCCTCTGTAATGAGGAACCTATTACCTTCTCTTAAGTACACAGCATATCTAACATATATCTACTTTGGGATATATAGATACATCTATCTATATATCTATTACTGATTTATATGTCTGTTCTTAAGGTATTTATGACAGATGAATTCACATATATCACTTAAGTACATGCATAATGAAAACACGAGGCAGGCAGACAGCTTGTACTCCAAGGAAACCACAACCCTCAAAATTTTACAGAAGATGACAGAAATATGAAAAACAAGGAAACCTCACCCCAAACTCTCCTTAAATAACGAAACAAACAAAAGAGCCTATCAAAGGGTATTGTCACCCTTGGTGTTTTTCATCACATAGTAAGCTCAGAACACCTTCACTGTTTAATTCCAATTGGAAACATTTCCGGGAAGGTAGGGGTGTAGGTTTGTGGGTGTTTTAGATTATCAAAGGAAGCATTAAGAAAGATTATTTGAACATTTTAAAAAACATAGCTGCATAAACATGTTGTTTTTTCAGGACTAATAAGCTGAAATAATACAGATTGACCAAATATAAGTGTCTGTAAAGGAGTTCAGATCAAAGACAGCATTCAGTTCCTGGACCTGAAACATTTTGATACCTCAAATACAGCAGAAGAGTGATCTGAAAGGAATGAACAAGACTCCTTTTTCCAAAACATTGAACCTGAGCTGCTGATGAGGTTGCCATGAGAAAATACCAGAATTTCAAAAGTAAAACTTACAGAATGAAAACATTTCAATGAAAATACTGATGAAGATCACAGTTACAGACACAGCTTAATCAGTAGATACTCAAAGAAATGATAATAGCATAATTTAGTTATTGATGTTTTCATGCTTGGTTACAGTTAGAAATGTTAAGTACACAATTAAACTTTGCATTGGGTGGGATATTATTTATGAAATCTTTCTTTAAAATTTTTGGCTTTATTAAGCTAAGGAAATAAAAAGTCAGATAATAAACATGATGTATGTTTTGGTTATCAACAAGCTCGTATAAAAAAAAATAATTGAAGTTCTAATGTATGACTATATTGACCTTATTCATTCACAGTAAATATTACTCTTTCAAAATGTGAATTGCTTTCATAAGACTCCTGGAAGAGTAATGTGAAAACAGTGACAAGATTGGGCTCTGTATGAAGATGCTGCCTTAATCAAATTCCAAGTAAAAATACAAGTTCCATTGTGCACATTTTCACAGGGAGGAAAGAAGCTTTAATCTATCCAACCAATGTGGAAGTGTACCCACAAAATGTAAGCCTTGGCAAAATAAGTTAATGCACATTTATGGTAAGTGCTTTATATGTTTTGTTTAGAAAGTGTACTATGCAGAACAATTAACTTAAAAGGATCAAGTACGTGTGGGAAGGGAGATTAGCAGAGGAGACTGCAACTAAGGAAATGTTTTGCAGATGTACTGCATTTAAATTAATAAAATCTCATTAGGTTTTATGTTTGCCAATAACGGCTGGAAAAGTTACCACACATTGTAGGAACAATTACCCAAATCTTCACTGTCTCATTAGGTTTGTCATACTGTTTTCATTATAATACATTAGAACTTGCAAGTGAGCCTTCAGTAATGACATATTGTTCCAATTCTCCTTTCAGCAGGCACTAAGATATTTTAGTATTTGTGTTATAAGCCAGCAGGTGTCTTCACTTTGGTTTTTTTCTCAATCGGTTTTATACAGACCTCCAGACACAGAATGGAATGCAAAAGGGCTTTCAACAACCACATAAAAATGAGTCTGATCAGCGTAGAGCAATACACACCATTTTTATGTTATGATAATTCAAGGTACTAAAAATGTGCATCTTTAGAGTATACATCTATTCCTTTAAGTCCTGTTAGTGAAAGCTGTATTAATGTAGATAAACCATGTGATATATAAAGTTTGCAAATCTGCATAACAAATGGAAGGCATAAAACTGATTTGAATATCTAAAGCATTATAAACTTCAATGAGAACAACCAACACTCTTTGAGCTTGTAAGGAGCTTGCATTCAAATTAGTTAGATTTTAAAAGGATATAGTTTTTGTAACACTTTGAAGCTTTCTGCTTCAGGTCTCAAGAAGCCCAAGGTTAAAAAAAGTACTGGATTTAAGCAAAAGGAGGAAAAGGTTTAGGAACAAATTGAAAAAGAAATCCCATTAGTATAAATGTCACATGACCTTAAAAATTAATTTATTTTTGTGCTGTCCATGAGAAAACAAAATTCTAGAAAATAAATTCTCTTAGATCTGAAATCTTAGTTTTGTTTTAACTATATAATTAAGTAAAATGTTAACTAACATACTGAGAAAGATTCTTGGACATATTGAGATGGATATTATACCTATGCCATCATAATAGATGAATTTTCAACTGCTTTAGAATTGGCAAAAAGTGAAAGCAGAATAGGAAAAAATACTGAAAAATGTCTCTAGGTGATATTGAGGAACATTTACCAACTTCTCCAGTATGGTCTCTACCATGAAGGAATGTGAAGAAAAGAAACATGTGACACATGTTTATTATAATTTTTACATAAATCATCTTAACAATTAATTTTAACTAGATACAGGGCTAGTTGTTTAAAATCAAACAGCTTATTAAAAGTACCACAGTTAAAAATTAATTTTTTTCCTGATCTGTTTAATGTCCATTTGAAGTGATTTCTGAAAAAGTCTGTATCTTGTATTAAATCATAGCCATCTATTTGAATAAACAAAACAGTTGTATTCAGGGCAAGAATTTAACAGGAAATACAAAATAATTTCTGATCCACAGCCTATTTTTCCTTTACCAAAGCCTCACTACAGCTGCTGTCAGCAGAGAACAGAATGACATCTACAGTGGTGATAAAAAATTGTTAATATTAATTGCTTGAAACAGCAAAGTTTCATCAGTTTTCCATTAGCATGAAACAGCATGAGACTCCTCTCAATGAGCATCAGGAACAGTGTAAACATCTCTAATGAACCACCTATTACAGACAGAAATATGTATACAGGAAAATTAAATGACCCAAATGTATAGTATATTTCTCCTCTAGAGAGAAGTTCTGGTGAATATCTGTGGATTCTACAACAATGAATCAATATAGTCAGGGCACTCATGACTAGTCCAGGTCCTGGACTTGGGTGCCCATGCAGCACTACAGGCTTGGGGAACAGTGTCTGGAAATCTACCCAGGGGAAAAGGAGCTCGGGGTGTTGGTCACCACCAGGAGCGTGCCAATGGCATCCTGACTTGTATCAGAGATAATATGGCCAGTGGGTCTAGGGAAGTGATTTGGCCTCTGTACTTGGCATGGTTCTGGACCTTTCAGTACAAGAAGGATATGGAGATACTGGAGCAGGTCCAGAGAAGGGCAACTAAGTTGGTGGAAGGTCTGGACCACAACATTAGGAGAAGCAGCTGAGGTAGCTAGAGTGGTTTAGCCTGGAGGAAAAGAGAGACCTTAGGAGAGACCTTATTGCCCTCTACAACTGCCTGAAAGGAGGTTACAGCGAGGTGAAGATCAGTCTCTTCTTCCAATCTTGAATTTTTACAGAGCTAACAAATTGGTTTCATCTTGCTGGATAGGACAAAGGGAAATAATTTCAAGTTGTGTCAGGGGGACTCTAGATTGTCGTTTAAGGAAAATCTCTTCACTGAAAGAGTTATCAAGCATTAGCGTAGAGTGCTCAGAAAAGTGGTTTAGTCTCTGCCCCTAAAGATACTTAAGAGACAAGTACATGTGTTACTCAGAGAAATGGTTTAGTAATGGACTTGGCAGTGCTAGTTCTTGTTTGAACTTGACGATCTTAAAGGTCTTTGACAATCTAAAGAATTCTATGTTTCTATGAACCCATCAGGGTTGGAGTGAACAGTGGGGAGATCTGAAGGGAAAGCAGGAAAAAGCCTCACCAACTCCTAAGAAAATGAGATAAACTTCAAAGAGTTCTTAAGAAAATGTAGGGAACCTGAAAGACACAAATTAGAGCACTTTTTGTGAAGACTAAAATATAAAAGTATCCTGCAAAACCTATTGTGTGATGAACCCTAAATAAAAAACCTTACCATTTCAGAGATGAATTCTCTCCCATGTAACACAATATTGTTTATTTTTTTTGCATTAAATATTAACCTTGGTTTTTTATTTATTAAATGGATCTGAAAGTCTAAGAAAAGGCATGTAAAAGTAGTGCTGTGAAAAAGATAAACAAAAATCATTCAAGTTCAAACAGATACTTTCATGACACCTTTACTTGGCACAGGTATAGAACAGCTTTTCCCACACAACTGCAGTCCTCCAACTGAGCACTTCAGTGCTGTTCTTGAGCCATAGTCATGGACTTCATAACAACTTTACACCTGGACAGCTTGCTCTCTTAGCCCATATTACTCTATTTTATCTGCTGTCTGATGGTCACCCCTGCTGTTATTTATTACTGTACTGATACCCTTGGGTCTGCTCTTTTTAAGATACAGGTTTTCTTAATTAATGCCTTTCTTGCTGTTCTATTTTTTTCACTTTTAATTTGTCCATGAGCTTTAATTAAGCTCCTTCATCACGGCTCACAGGTTTGGCAAGCTTCATATGAATATATGTATCTGCTCACCCAGCAAGATGACCCAAGTTTGCTAACTCTATAAAAATTCTATTTCTTTCATTGCTATCTTGCATAAGAGAATTAACAAAACTAAAGATTAGATAAATAGAATTATTTAGATTTATTATTTTTAGCATGGAAAGTTAATTTTTTTTTAACAGAGTAAATGTAGTGTGTATAAACATAAACTAGATGAAACTAGATTGTGCATATTCAAATATTTAACACTTAATCTGAATCAAAAAGTCTAATTCTTTTCTAAAAGTGTTAGTCAACAGAAGAGTGGACCCCTTCACAGGTATTTACTTCACCCTTCTTTGATATTTTTCCTTTTCTTATCCTTATTCATAGTTAAATTTACTTACATTTA
The DNA here is from genome assembly GCA_013186435.1 of Turdus rufiventris. Lineage (NCBI taxonomy): Eukaryota > Metazoa > Chordata > Aves > Passeriformes > Turdidae > Turdus > Turdus rufiventris. The sequence goes on from PYHW01010678.1 coordinate 790,634, forward strand.
AACATTTATTGAATGTTATTAAATGTGACAGAAATCTATTTTGATAAAAAAAACAAGTGAGTCTGGTCTTATAAATATCTACTTGGATTTTCCAGGTTTCTTGGGGTTTAAATTTTACCTGTTGAACTATTTACTGGCTTATTAGAAAATTTATATATGGAAGCACTTTATTTTCTCATCTCATTTGCTTTAGATTATACTGTAAAAAACTTCTTGAGGGTTCTTGGGAAATTTTCTTATTGTTGCTAATAATGTGAGCTAGTTTATACATTAAACTAGCTTATATGTTGACTTAAGAGAGCTTCATGCTAGAATCTCTTCAAGTTAGCAGTATCACTGATTTTCTTTTTTTCCTTGTTATAATGTTTTCTGAAACCTCCTACCTCTCTAAGAGTTTATAACTGCCAAAAATGCAACCTAAATCTTGATTAGAACAGGCCAGACTTTTGGATTTTTTGTCCCTGGTTTCTCAGTAAAACTTGTATAATCCTTGTTTCCTGAGGGATGGGACTTCATTCATTTTTCAGTAGAAATAAGAACAACTTGAAGGATTATTCTGAGCCAAGGACACACAGCAACTCAGCTCAGATGGGTTCCCTCTTGCCTTCTGGAGAAAACATGGCCAGCTAGAGAGAAATGCCCCATGCCTAGTACCCAATTTATTAAAATATATTTGTTCCTTTTCAGATGTTCTGTGAATGATACCCACCGTTTTGGCCTGTCACATGAACCCTTACTAGATTGCCATTCTGCCTTGCCTCAACAAGGCATGCTAAAAATTAAAAGCCCCACTTCTGAGCTGCACATTATGTTGTCTGGGTCATATATTCCTATTTCAGAGAAGGAACTGAAATAAAACTTCTTTATTCCTTTGTCGATACATTTTCTCAAATCATGTAAATCCTTTGAAATGTACTTGATAACAGTGCAAGAAACCAATCATAAGCTCTTGGTCTTCTAAATGTAAGACAAATGACCACAACCAGAATAACGATAAGAAGGGTGAGAAATTTCAACACTAGAATTTTTTTAAGTGCTAGGAAGGTTTTGTACTGATTAAGTTATATAATTTGTCTTGTGGTTTGTTTTTTTTTTTAATTATACTACTGAACTAAAACAAATAAACAAACAAAAAATCCCACCCCGACAAAGGATAACTTGTACCTAGACTATTACATGTAAGATCACATCCTAATAGACTCTCCCCCTCAACAACAATAGAACAACAGTAACAGTAACTACCTGTGCAATTCTTTTTAAGCTTTAGATTTCCTTTCCACTATACTGAAATACTTATAGTTGTAATGAGGAGACATTCTAGTTGCTTGCCTTAGAAAAGCTGAACTTATCACTCATCATTCTTTTTCATTTACTTCTTTATAAATCATGAATTATTCCACTGAGGCTATTCTTCAGGAGTTAGCTGAAGAGACTAAATACATACAGCAATGTACTGTGAGTGTTAATGAGAATTGAGTCAACCTATTCCCCTTATAAGTATTTTAAAATCTGTTTTAAGCATATTTATATAAAAAGTGTTATCTCCATAGAAGAAATTTAATATACTAGTTTGATCTTCATCTGTAGTCTAAAAAATATTATAGACAGAATAAATAGAAAAGAAAAGGACACCCAGAGGTAGGGTACAGTGGGATCCAAGTTTTTTAGGTTTCAGAGCGTCTGGATCATAAATTCATGCTGCTGAAAGAATTAAGACTTTCTTTTAGTTGCAGAATATCCAAGTCTTATGAAAGCCACTGAGAAACAGTGGATATCTTGAAAAATTTACACTTTTAAGAGTAGATCTTTTAAAATTCTGGATTTCAACTTAGTCCTTGGTTGAATTAAAATGAAGAGAAAGAAATATTTTCTGGGCTACGTAGAGAGTTATGTAGGTCAGGGTATTTGCATCAGCCTTACATTCTCATATTCATTACTAGTTTTCATGCATCACTAGTGAAGTATAAGAAAAATTCTCAAAATCTGGATACAATCTCTAAGACTGAAAATGTGCTGAGTTAATGATATTACTCACGGCTTAGAGGGACATACAGTTTTTGGAGGCTATGTAAGAGTAGTGTGACATAACTCATTATGGCTTCTGGTACTAATAACTTAAGAGGCATTCACATGTATAAGATAAAACCCCTAAGTTATCATCTCTTCATTATAACTACTGACATGAAATAGCCCAAATGCAACCCATACACCAAAGTTCCATCATAAAACTGAGTAGATCAGCATGTCTATTGATTCTGTATTTTAAAATTTTTTTCTGTTCGTTTTTCCTGCTTTCCTTTAACTTCTCTATTTTTTATTGCTTTATTCTTATTTTTATTTACATTCTTTAATTCCTATTTGTTGAAAACAACCATTGAGACAAAATTTCACTACTGTTGATAGTAATCACATTAGTCAAACAGATTCTCGGAACCCTATTTCCATCAGAAAAAATTATTCATTCACTCCAAGGGCAAAGCAGCTAAAACAGATTAAAAAGTCTACTCAAAGAGAGTCAGGGCAAGCTTTTAAACTTAGCCCTGTGGACATACAGAAGTAATTCTTTTTCTGCTTTCCCTTTGCTATAGGGTGAAGTCATTTTACTTCTGCCTTCTATAATACGTGGTTTATCCTCCCCCTTGTGAATTGCCCTGTTTGACATACTACAGACAGTAGAATTAAGGTTTCATATATGCCTCATGAACGTCCTTTCAATATCCCCTAGAATTACTCACCCCAAGTGAAAATCTAACCTGCCACTCCATGTTCTTTTCTAGGTTTTAAGGTTCATTGTGCTGGCACTGAAGGACAGGGTGTATATGGTTATTTGTTTATTCCTTAGTCTTGCACATGGTCAGTTACAGTTTCACCTGTAAGAGCAATTATAAGACAGAGAACAAATCATTACAACGTAATTCAGGATGTTTTCAGAACACATTAAACAATAAAGAGACCAAACAAAATTTGTAATAGAAGAACATTATTTGAAGGTAGAGTATAAATTATGTTGAAATAAAATACTGTGAGATAACTTCATGACAATTTTCTGTTACAGCACTGAAAGGGTTTTATAAAATATACTTTATCAGGATCGATAAGAACACAAGTAGGTGTATATACACAGCAGTCTAGTTTATGGAAAAAATCTTCAAAAAATTGTTGGGATGAAAAAACTCTGCATTCCTCTGAGCAGATAACAGCAAGAAAGATGCATCAGAGTGGGCTGTTTAGGACTGCAGATACTCACACTAGCTAAGATTCTGTCCATGTAGTTCTAAGGAGAGAACCATAAAGGCACAGAAAATGGAAATACAGCGCCTCCCCTTTCTCTGCATCTGTGTAAGCCTTAAGCATAATGTGCCCAAACATTCAGTTGGAAACATTTTGAGAATAGAGATGTAGCCATCAAGTGGGAGGAGGTCAGACTCTCTGAACGTTTCAGTCTCTCTATAGAAGCTTTTTGTTCCAATGATTGCTTGTCATTCTGGGTCATTGCTGATAAAGATCCCACTAGAAGGGAGTAAAAGATTTACCCTAGATTAGGCAGTGTCCATGTCATTGTGAATTCTGCTCTCAGATTCATGCAGGTGGCATGAAACTTTATAGGCAGCACATACTGTTGTCTAAACAAAGGATCACATTTTTTTAGAATTTTACCAGAAATTAAAGGTAACATCGTGTCATATAATGTGCAATATATAGAGTGCATTTTGTGGAAATGTTTACAATTTTCAAAAGATACTGAAATAGCCAATCTAATTGAATCTGTGGTGCCTGCAAAATGTCAGTTCATATATTATAAAACATTATTACTGACTTATCTAGAACAGGCTTGCTCTGTTTTTTTACAGATTCATAATAAGCAGTAGCATCAACTGTAATATAACATGATACATATTTTAATACATACAAAAAACTCTCTTCATTTGTTTTTTTCTTCAAAGAAGTCTTAAGAAGAGGCTGTCTTTCTACACAAGCGTCCTGTTGGTGATTCATCAGTATCTCAATTTCTCGAAATTGAAAAAAAAATTTCATCGGCAACCAACCTTTGGAGCCTGCAAAAGCTTGGATACCCGTCACGGTGTCATTTTCACCCTTCTACTGAGATTTGCCTGACACAGTTTGCTCAAGTTTCATCTTTAAGGCCCAGATCCATAAAGGAACTGACTGTGTATTTTGCATTTTGGGGTAAAAGAAGTATACAATATTATTATAAATAATATAACAATATAATATAATATAATATAATATAATAATATAATATAATATAATATAATATAATATAATATAATATAATAATATAATATAATATAATATAATGTAATGTAATGCAATGCAATGTAATGTAATGCAATGTAATGTAATGTAATGTAATATAATATATATTATTATATTATAAATATTATTTTATATATATAATAATATAATATAATTTATAATATAGCTATTATAAAATTTGCAGATCAAGTTTCCGGTTTCTGATCATTCTATTAGGCTCCTCACTAAGCTAGAAAGCTTGCTTGTTCTAACTCCTTGCATTTGGTCGAATGAATATTTGCATCTTAGCCACATAGCTGGTAAAAGAAAAGTGGAGAATGTGGAGAAACAGAGGAAGTAACTTGCATTTAATTCAAATAATCTCTGCTTCTAACCTAACAGTGCAAATTTCCAATTTGAACTTAAATCCACACTGATTAGGAAAAGATCTGCACATTTTTGTCACTTTAGTTGAGTGATTTTAACACTAGTGCACGGTTAAATCTCGGGTATATAATTTCCATGGTGTGAATTTCTCTGAAAAAGCTTGAGACATCTACAGGAGACACATCACCTCTAAGTTACAGTAATTTCACGATTATAAGCCGCAATTGATTATAAGCCGCACATCTGGGTGTCGCCAACTGTCTTGGGTTACAGTACAGAGTGTGATAAAAGGTATCCATTCTATCACCATCTGTTCAGGGTGGGGGCAGTGATCCTTATCTCCACGGCAGATAATCTGCTAATGGACCATCCATTGAAACCAGGGGGGGCATTGTTCTTTATCTTTTCACGACCCATCCTTCCTCCAGAGAGT
>PYHW01010678.1:795962-810893 GCA_013186435.1 Turdus rufiventris
TTTACATTCTCCATTTCAAAGAGAAGCTCCTGCCTTTCTCAGCAGACATCTGTCATCCAAACTAAATCAGCAACTTTTCATTCTATGTCCCTATATAAACCTCACCTGAGTATAAGCTGCACTTCCAGGTTCAGACCAAAATTTTAGTCCAAGTGGAGCGGCTTATAATTGTGAAATTACTGTCGTTCAAACTGCTTTTATAGATAGGTGACAGAAACAGGCACTTTTTGGGTCAATTCAGCTGACACATTTAGATGTTTACATCAGGTTGAGATAAATCACTCCTCAGCTGTATGTCTTCACTGACTACAAGAACAAGATTTAGCATAAATGGTTGAGATGTTGGTGCCTAGAAGTTAAACTCCCAGCTTTACACAATAAAACCTACCTCAACAGATCCTGGAATAGGTAAGCTAGTGCCCATTTTCTGAAGCATGACTTGGCTTCAAAGTTTTTGGTTTCAGTCCTGGTCTCAGATTAATTAAAAAAACCAAATTAAAACCCCTAAGAAAAAAAAAATAACAGTTGCCTCTCTTCTTTTGGTCTTATTTAGAAGCTTTTTTATTAGCTTTCAGGCACTCAGAAAGGTGGATTTTCTCATTTATACCTACAGCATCAACTTTGAAAGCCTGTTTTTTGAAACATGGAATGTTTGGGCAGACCTTTAACAGCAAATAGTAGTGATGAGCATTCATTGACTATAAAAAACCCTGTTTGTGATGTCAGCGTCTGCATTGCCAATGACCACATTTTGTTAGAAGAATTAAATTCCCAGGAGGTTTTTTAAAAAAATATAGTGGATCATTTACAATACTTGGATGCATGGTTAGACTGCCTAGAGGGAAAATGGCTCCATATTCTAGTTAATGCATGCTTCAACTTTTGCAGACTATATTTTGGTTTTGTTTTTGGTCTTGTCTTCCCAGTGTATCAAGCTGTGCTTCTTTCTTGTTTCACCAGCTCTCTCCATTCTTTTTACTTTCCTCAAGAGCACGTAAGTGTATGCTCAAACCTTTTTAAAATGTTGTAAAGTTTTAAAGGTGTTTTTGTCATGAGCAAAAATCAGGCCACTTAAACACTATGAAGTGTCAGAAATGAGCACCAAGATCAGCTTATATGTCAAAACTTCTTGGAACTACATTGAATTGCACCCAAGAGTATAATGGTCTAATCTGATGTTTATACAAAAGCTGCGCTACCCACCACTGACCTATACCTGAAGCTTCACAAATAAAACAGTCTTTGTATATCTCTGTACTTTTCATCATTCTCCCCATATATCTATGCTAAGGTTGAGTAAAAGAGACAAAAGTAAAACTTCTTTACTTAGATGTTGATAGAATCAAGTCGGTTTCAGTGGGGGCAGAGGTTCATAATCATCTCTGCACAGCTTTGGCAAAACATTACTGTCTGCTCTACTATCCACAGATAACTTCAGGAAGTGACCGGCAGTCATGGCCACTAGTTCTAAAAGTGTGTATTACTGACAAATAAAACAATCTCTATTGTTAATGTGCAGGATTTCCATCAGGATTTGTGAAGAAATCTTAATGCCTTTTATTACCTCAAAATAACCTATTTATGGTTTATGATGGAGATCATTGAAATATTTGAGCCTCACTGGTGCTCAGCTCTTGACAACTTACAGAAACTTTGTACATCTTGGTTTTCTAAGACTGTACTTCAGTGAAGATTACTTTTTTTTTTGCATTCTTTGATATCAAATTTAATAGCTGCCAGAAGAAGTTAGGAAGTACAAGGGAATAAAACACTTTATTAGTGACTTCATCGGTGCAGAAGTGACAGAAAAAAAGAGAGCTGAAAATGGAGAAAAGGAGAGATGAAAAATTCAAAAGTACAATTATGTAAAGTATGTGTTTTGATTTGAAAATTATTTTAAAAGAACTGGGAATATCAACACATATGATTTTAAATTTGACATAAGAACCTTTTTATAGGATATATTCTTCTGCATTAAATTCTCAGAAACAAGATTAAATTTATCTTATAAAGTGTAAGTTAATCTTCTGAAATACATTTCCCTATGAAAAATGGGCATTGTTTTAATAGTCTGACGTGACTGTCTGAACAAAGCAAAGTAAGGACACTGATACAAATTCTTATAACCTAAGAGTAATGCAATTTTATTATTGCCAGTTTCATTTGAAAAATCACGTCCTTTCAGTTGCATTTCTGTTCTGTCAATATAAAATAAGGCCTTGTGATGTCTACCACCATTTACATTTATTCATCATATGCAGATATCTTGCCTGCAGAGTTCAGTTCTATATTTGATGAAGAGTGATTCCTTATAATTCTCCAATAAACAAAGTTCCTTAAAACTAAAATTAATAATCCTAATAGAACTGTTGCTATTCCTTTTGTTATGAATTCTTCTACTGTGGTAGGTGTTGGTATTTTTTTCCTGAAATGAAATTCCCATTAAACATGTAGGTGCATTCTGTGCATTTCAACCTTCAGGTAAACCTTCTAAGTACTACATAGATTTAGTATCATTGTGGAGTGGGTGAGAACATCAGCTCAGATAACACTGTGCTACCACTTTATTTCTCTTGTAGGAAAAAAAAGATAGTCATTAAGATTTCATTTCATCACATATTTCCTCAAAATTAGGAATCTAGAATTAAAACCAAAACATGAGGGACATTAGTTGTCTGAAATTGGTCATTTTGCTCTCTCCAGAGTTAGTTACCTGTAGATTCAGATCTGTAGGTTGCACTTTACAAAACACACAGCCTTTTCCTTCATCCCATATCCATACAATCACTCTTCTCCTTTCATATTAAACTTCAAACCCATATTCCTTTTATACGGATACAACTTACTTTTATGCTCCATCCGCCCTCCACTAAAAGTGTTATATTTAGGTTCTTGTTGCTGCTGTTAGTGGAGATAATAGGATTACAGAAGAAGGGATTGAGCTTTAGAAGCAGCAGAAGTCTCGTAGCACTGCATCAGGTTGCAGTGGGTGGGGAAGAACTGGTGTGACTGTTCAGCTTGTCTGCACTAAATGAAGAACTTCTTGCTGTCTTTAAAGAAGGAAAGTCAGCCACATGGGAGCTTACTACAGATCTGGCTTTTCTTTGAACATTGCAATTTTAACTGGTACTTGCTCTTTCCAAGTTATTATGCCTTCCACCCTATGTGCATCATTAATAATTTTAACATGTTTGGCTCTTGTTATCATGAGTTCCATATCTTGTATTTGAAAACACTTGGTAATTTACTTTGCTTTCCACCTTTTTAGTCATCCACTAGGAACCATGTGACATCTCCTCCCTACGAACCATGTTTGTGATGTGTACTTCAAAACCTTTTCCAATCTGCAGTATTTGTAGTTCTCTTTATTGTATGCTCTGAGTGGATGTTTTTGGTATGAATAACCTGTTTTTCCACATTTTCACTATGTCTAAGGAGATGTGTCACTCTTCTACTCTGTAGCTTCACATTTTCCCTTGTTTTCTAGGTATTTAAACCCTGTTTATTTTAGTACCCTCTCCCAGAGCAACTGAGGTGATATCTTTCCATTCCTTGAGGAATTTTTCCTCTGTATTGAACTCCTTAAAATACTGAGGGCAGAAATAAACTGAATTGCTTCAACTTCCTGTATGAGTATTGTTTCTCACTTCTTGCCTCTTCATATTTCAAAATTCATTGGATATATCTGTTTATATTACCTTATACTACACAGGCCATTATGCAATGGGACACTGGATAGCAGCACACATTCAAAAATGCTATCAGAAAGCTGTTTTGATCCATCTAATCTCTTCAGACCTTTTAATCTTTTAACATAAAATTGAATCCTTGTTCAAGAGGGCTTATCTTAATAGTTACAAATAAAGGAGATTTGTCCTGCCTCACTCAGAGTTATACATAAGCATTAAACTTGCTTTTCTTGCTATATTTTTAAGCCAAAATATTATGCTTACTCAGTCTTCAGAAGCAAAGAATTCATAAATTTAGTACATCAGAAAAAGGTTACATTCTACTGAATTTGGCTAAAGCTCACAGACTGGCTGAATCTATGACACATCTAAAGAAAAATTACTTCTTTGCTTCCTCAAGAAGTTCTGAAAACATATAAATCCCTTACCACAAGATAAAAACTATCTAAACCAAAGACTAGATTAACTGAACCCGTTTTTGTCCCTGAGATTCATTGCTTTCACTTTTCTGTATTTATTTTAGTGTAGCATTATAAATAAAACAAGCAGCAAGTCAGTGGGAACTGTAAGGCAGTCAGAAGAGAACTAGTCAGATGACTCCCAACAAATTGTAGATCATGCCTACTGAACCATAAAAGTTGAAAGCAAATGTAAACAAAAAACTGGGAGAGGCCACTAAACAATTTGGAGATGATAAAGTACCTGAACTTAATGGCAGATACAGCATGTGCCTGAATGCAGCCCAATTATATTAAGAATGGTTTTGAAATGCTGCTTTTCATCATGTTTCTTCTATTCTTCAGCCTGTAGCGCTGACCAACATCCACCACTATTAAAGAGTCTTCATGCATGTAAAATAATATGATTTCACAATGATTACATATTCACTCTACAGCTGGCTGAGTTTTTACATCTCCATTTGTCATTGACTATTGTGTCCAATTAAATGATTAGCTTTTAAAAACTGCTGCATATTATGAGAGTGAACTTGTGTTCCATTGCACTGAGTGATGCAGAAACAAACTCATTACAGCATGTAATTCACCCATATTAAATAACAAACAGATGGCTGCTGTAAATGAGAGCTGCTTTTTCTCTTCAAAAGTGCCAGGAAAAAGGTGTTTTTATTTATCTTTGTTTCCAGCTTCTTTCTGTTTTCTTGACAAGTGGGCAGCTGGTTGCTGAGGTTTTCAATTGGTGCAGAAGAATGAAAAGCCTGTTTCCATTAATTTCCCCATAAAATAAGTCTTTGAATCATTCCTGTTATAAATGCATGTGCAGTAGCAAGCTGCTGCTTGATTAATTCACTTATTATGAAGATTTCATCTTTTATAAGAGGGCCTGCAGGTAATTTATCTTGTTTAGTAAGATTAGAAAAATGTAATTATCTTGATACCTTTGGACCCCTCTCATTTTAATTGTGTTCCCATAAATTTCAAACATAAAGATGGGATTTTTTTTTGAGCAAATGTTCCAACATGTGGTAGAAAAATGTGTTGTAAGATCTGCATAAAAACTTATCAAGTAAAATGCATTTAGATTATACTATTAAGGGAACACATACCAATAAAACCAGTATATGTCTGTGGAAGCATATACAAAAATCTGAATTACTGGTACCTTGGTCACAGGATTTTAACAGTTGGAGCTGGGTATAGGGATTTAAGTTCCTTCTTCTTCTTTTTTTTTTTTTTTTTTTTTTTTTTTAATTGATAATGTATTTCACCAGGGAAATATGAAATCTGTTCTATTTTCACTAATAAAATTAAAATTGTGCTAGTCTTCATATATAACACCAATAGTAAAAAACAAAAAGGAAACATATGAGCTGACACATATATGTAACATCAACTCCTCTGTCTTCATGTCTTCACGGTCCTTCAGAAATTTTCTCTCTCCTCTCTTCCTCACTTTCTCTTTGAATGTAAATTTGAAACAAATCAAGATCCAGAAATCTTTCTCTTCAATGTATTTTTTGTCTATTGCAATTTTTATTAATTTATTTCGTTTCTGTTTCTGTGGTTCCAGAAGAATTATTTTCTTTAGTTATTTTTTTGGGGTTTTTTTGATTTTTTTGTTTGTTTGTTTGTTTGTTTGTTTGTTTGTTTGTTTGTTTGTTTTTACTTAGGTTCTAACAACCTCTTGATTCTGTTACTCATCTAAAAAAAAAAAATTGATTAACAATTTGGCATGTATTCCTTTTTAATATTACTTTTAGCATAGAGTGGTTGTGATGGTCAATTTGTATAAATTAGATTTATAAGAATATGGGGCAACTGCACCATGGGTCACTCAGCTCAATCATCTGCCCTGGTTTGGACTTGGATAGAGTTAATTATCTTCTTAGTAGCCTGTACAATGCTGAGTCTGGGATTCAGTCGAAAGATGTTGATAACACACTGATGTTTCAGTGGTTGCTCAGTAGTGCTTGCCCTGAGCTGAGGACTTTTTTAGTTCCCCACGCCCTGCCACTGAGCAGGGACACAAGAAGCTGTGAGGGACCAGAGCCAGGACAGCTGGCCTGAGCTGGCCAAAGGAATATTCCATACCACAGGTCAACAAGTCTAGTAGATAAACTTGGAGGACTTCACTCGGAGGCATCAGCTGTGGCTCAGAGGCAATACTCAGGAGCTGAGTGCTGGTCAGCAGGTAGTGAGCAATTGTATTGTAAATCACTTGTTTCTCTTGTATTTTAGTCCTTTCTTTCTCTGCCCTGCTTTTCATTACAACTATTGCTATTATTATTATATTTAACTTATCTTAGGTTTTTTCTATCTCAGCTCATGAGTTTTACTGTTTTCTTTTCCAGTTCTCTTCCCCATCCAACCTGGGAAGTAGAAAGGGGAGAAATGAGAGAGTAAGTGGCATTTAGCTGCCAAAAGATCTATTAAGATTTGAGTGTCATAAGCCTTTTAACATTAAAATGAGACAAAAAATCTTCTCAATGTGTTCAGAGTTAACTATTTCAGGACTTCGCATTCTTATCTTCTCAGTTCTCAAGGGTCCCTAAAGCAGTGGCTAGAGTGCCAGTGATCTGAACATTATAAGGGATATAACTGTATACATCATATACAGCAATGAGCAAGGAAAGAAATTTCACAGAATGAGAGTTCAGGCAGTAAAAAGACTCATCAGAATATGCAAACTGTACAAGGTTGAAGCCATGAAACTGAGAAATGTGTACAGATGGCTGAAACATTTCAAGTCAGGTGAGACTAGCAATTGTGACAAACCATGATCTGGGAGACCTGTGTCAGCAGCAGCACACATGAATGCTGAAAAGGCTGAGCAGCTCATTAGGGAAGACTGACGAATAACCCTTAATGACCTTGCTACTGCTTTAAATTACAGTTCTGCATCAGTACACTGAATCCTGCAGTGGTCTTTGGAATTTGTTCACACCAGGTCATATGAAAACATCCTAGGACATGCACAAACTTGTGACATTAATCTTGAAATCTAAACTTAATTGAAGGGATAAAGAGACATGACCAGCTATAACAGATCTTACTACTGCAAGCATATTTTTTTATTTTTAAGGAACTTTTTTCTCAAAAACCATGTATGCCAATATGTTTCATATTGCTTATATGAATAATATATAAGCATTGTGTTCTAATAGTCAAGGATTCTAATTAAGGCAGAGATGCAACTCATATACATATATATATATTTAATTTTTTTATGGTACAAAAGACATGGTATTCTGTGAAGAAGATATAAGTCCACTGAGAATGTCAAGGAGTTTTACCAGTATAATGGAAAAGGTAGTTAAAAACTTACATTTCTCCAAATATTGTGCAGGTAAATTACCAGCTATCAAGTGTGTGCTCTACAAATTTTATCAAAACATAATTTAAAATTCTGTAGATTCCAGAAGCTTTAAAACTATATTTTAGTCTGTCTGATGTATATTTAATTGGATACTTGGTTTCTGGTAGTGTGTGGTTACAGTACTTTCTAATTGACAATTACAGAAAGGATGAAGGTTTGCTTACAATTGAAAGTGAATGTGTTCTTTCTTATCTCTGGAGTTAGGAGATAAAAGCCAGTATATGCAATTATTTAATAGAGGACAGATAAATAGTCTGGTGTGTAGGATATACAAGGTATTATGACAAAGAAGAATTTTGTCCTAACAAAAAACTGGGATACCATCAGTCCTTAAAATAAAAAGCAGCCTCCTGGATCACAGCAAGTCTTGATCTTCCACAATGTGTAGTGTGTGTGTGTCGAGGTAAAATCTTGTCTTAACACCAAAATTTATAGACCCTTCTCTCTGGAGGCCAATACATTAATGTATCAAATCAACTTCATATGAAGAGGACCAGAGAATTCAAAGCAATATCTACCTTTGTATTGCAATCATTGCAGCCCTGGGTGCAATCAGCCTTTAGAATAAGCTCATGGCATAACTTCAGTTTTAACGATTTCTTTTGAAAGGCGTAAACACAGATTCAATTCAGAGTAAAAAAGCTTGGATAGTTAAAAAGACATATTATCAGAAGGAAAAAAGAAAGATAATTGAATGTAACATTGTAAGAATGTGTGAACACAGTAATCCTGTCCTATTCTGAATGATAAGAGCTCAGTATTATTTTCTCATTATTTATATATTTCCCAGAGCTGGCCTATATTTTCTAGTATTGTCTGGAGCTAAGCCTGAAAACTTGAGTATGTTTAGGGTTTAGACATATATTTCATATGTTTTGAGCATAATCCAAAGTCAACTTCACTTTCTGGAAATGCTACCATTTAGGTGACACTTCTATGACTTAGATCTGCAGTATTTCAATAGATTGTGGAAGAAATATGGAAAGTCAGCATTTCATAACTGAGAAGCTACTTCAGATATTAGTCTGTAATCACTAATAATATGAAAAAAGTCTTTTCAAACTTTGCCCACAAAATGCTGCTTCAGTAATTCATTAACTTGTTTTAATGAAACAACATCTCATTGCTATTTGGGAAGAAACTAATCTCCTTTCCTAAGAGTTTGCATAATGTATTGAAAAAGAAGTGACTGCAGAATCTGCTGATCATACTTTTGAGGATTCCACATAGGCTGGGTAAACTTTTATCTAACACTATTGAGAAAACTATATACACACAAAATTGCCTGCTCAGGCATTTATTACAGACTAAGAACAAAATATGTTTAGGTTGCATCTTGCAGTCCTGTGTAGCAGACACTGAAACCTTAAGTTTAACCAAAGAAAATTAACACTTTCCCTATGCTCTCAATTGACATTTACCTTGTCCAATACAGATGTTGTATCAAGCATGGGGATTACTCAAAGTATATCATAGTCATCTTTCATAAAGTCTGTTAGTTACAGGGAGTGCAAACTGCAGGGAGACTTTGAAAAATTAGATGACTGGGAAATCACGAACCGTATGATGTTTGAGAAGTGCTAGATTCTGGGATGGGGCAACACTGCATGTGTAGTGTTGGGGAATGAGATGCTGGAAAGAAGTGGGAAGGGACCTGGGGGTCCTGGTCAGTGGCAAGTTGAACATGAGTCAGCAGTGCCCTGGCAGCCAGGAGAGCCAACCTTGTCCTGGGGTTCATCAGGCACAGCATCACAGCTGGGCAAGGGAGGGGATTGTCCTGCTCTGCTCTGCTCTGAGCTGGGGCAGCCTCACCTCGAGTGCTAGGGGTAGTTTTGGGTGCCACAATATAAGAAAAGATATTAAGCTGTTAGAGAGTACCCAAAGAAAGGCCATGAAGATGGTGAAGGGTCTAGAAAGGAAGACTGCTGAGGAGTGGCTGAGGTCTCTTGGTCTGTTCAGTCTGGAGGAGTCTGAGAGGAGACATCGCTGCAGCTACAGCTCCCTCGTGAAGCAGGAGCAGCAGGCACTGATCCTGGCACTGGTGCCCAGTGACAGAAGCCAAGAGAACAGTCTGAAATTGTGTCAGGGGAGGTTTAGGTTGGATATCAGCAAAAGGTTCTTCACGTAGAGGGTGTTTGGGCGCTGGGACAGGCTCCCCAGGGAAGCAGCATTATAAACTGGTTTAAATGCAGAAGAGGAAAGAAAACTAAGTCTTTGTGAATAAAGCAGAAAGACCTTTGAAGGTTCAAAATATTTCCAAAAAATCAAGATTAAAACCAAATTAGATTAACTGTTGATGCCAAAAAATTGAGAAATCTTTATTTAATAGTAAGAGAGGCAAAAAGAAAGAAAGAGAAAAGTAGAGAGAAGTTAGAAAAAACTAAGATTACTTCTAAAAGCTTAGGATAGGTCACTACCGCACTGTGCTATCTTTGTTGCTGCTGAGATGGTGTGAGGGGAGCAGAGCAGTTTTTTCTTTTTATGTTCTGCTGTTTGAAGTGTTTTATCTGCCTTCTGCAATCCCGGGAGCAGTTTGGCTGGGATGCTGCCGCCTGTGCTCCAGGATGCAGGTGCAGTGCCCGGTGGCCAAACCTCGATGCCTGGTGATGCTCTCAGCACGGGATGCAGGAGCGGGATGGAGTTCCACAGCTCACTGTGACTCCAGTCTGGGGGTGCAGGGTCGGGAGGTTCTCCCCAAGCAGCAGCTTTTTATGGGCCTCAAGACAGACTTCTCACAGTCCATCCCACACGTAATTTTCAAGTTTCAGGAGTGATTATGATAAGCAGACATAAAAGTTTGAAAACTTTTTCCTTTTATCAGGCTCTTACAAGTGGTCACACACATCAAGCCTGGTAGAATTCAAGAAGTACTTGGACATCTCCCATGCTGTGAAGAATTATTTTTTTTTCAGAAGTCTTAAACCATCTGTATTGCAAAGTGGATCTTAGCACAATTTTTTGTTAAGAGAGTTAATTATATTTTACTATATATTGAAACTGTTGTCTGACAAAGTGAAATATTGTGAACTCACCTAGAATTTATTTTGGGTAGAGATCATTTAACAAGATCATTAAATCTGTCTTCAAAGTTTTAGAAGCTCACTCAGGCATAAAGTTCAGTTCTGAAGGAATTAATTCTGTACCATTTTTTTTCTTTTATAAAGTGAATTATCTAAGCAATGAGAAAATCATAAGTTTATAATATATGGGTATAAAGAGTATCATTATCATTTCTAAGAGAAAAGACTGGACTGGTTAAGATGACAGAGATATTGAATATTAAATTTCCTTTTAGAAGAAAATTTTAACAAGTTTACCATTAGAATTATAATGCAAAACAGAAGGAAAAGATGAATTATAAATATCTCATTTATTAATAAAACATGAGATACTTGGTTTTCTTACACTAAAGTGTTTTTAAGCTTACACTGATTTTATACTGTGAACTAGTTTAATTAAGTTGATGGTTTTATGTTTGAAAAGTATTATGTCAGGTTCTGTCAGGTTCATATATTTCCTTTTTCTATGTCTTACCAATACAATTTTCTTCAGGCATGGTTGGACAGTGCTGAACTACAGTAGGAATGAAGACAAACTCCCCATCAGAAAAACTCAGTTGCATTCACATGTGCAGGTCCTCTGCTTCCTTGGAGCTCTGCTAAGATGAATGGAACTCACACAAAGCTGCAAGGTAATTGCCCAAGATTTCTCTCAAGATCTTTTTGGATACCCTGTATTTTCCCTCTCACCAAAACACTTCTAAATTTCTGCTTAATGAATTTATTTATTTTTAGTGGTTTAAAAACACATTAAGTTTTTTTCTTTTCAAGTTACCAGTAGCAACTTTTGACTGAACAAGGGTCCAGCTTTCAAACAGACAGAGGGTCATTCTTTCATAGAAGACCAGTTATAGAGTCAAGAATGAAAGCACTGGTTAGTATTTTTAAGACCATCAATTTTGCCCAGTAGAGTCTATATCCACTACTCTAAAACTCCATATAAAATTACTATTCTTCTCCACTCAGCCAAGACTCTGTGTGCAGAATGATCATCTGGTCTGTTTTTTACAATTACATGATAAAACTCATCCTTCATAACAAGAGAAATGTTGTAATCTTAATTTTAATTTATAAATTTGGTTTTAAACTTTTATTTGGTTAGTGGAATGTACACTCCTGAGAATTCCCATCTGCAGTGAGCACGCAAGCATGAAACAGAGTTTTGTTCATCATATCAATTTCATATGATCTGCATGTGAAAAAGAATTATTTATTCCATTATCCCAAGGAAAGTCAAGGATAGGGGTCTGAGAAAAGGAGTTGTTTCTAATGTGTATGGTGTTCTATTTTGCTGCAGTTTGTCATACCAGAGTACTGCTCTTGTCCTGCTGAGCAGTGCAATACAGAAGGACATTAACTTTCAGCTTAACACTTCATTACTATCTGGGGATATGTTTAACATTTTATTAAATTTCATAGCGGCGATTTTATTCACTAACTATTTATTTTCCCCTAGGGCTGAGCACAGCAACCAAATACCCTTAAAGGGACAAAAACAATACACTGGTGTTTCAGTGTGTTAGTTGAATGAATTATCTAATGCATTTCTTAACATAACTCCTGCAAATCCATTAATACCATTGTGATTTTTGATATCTTATAAACTTAGCTGATGTTTTTGGGGAGACAACTGTTTATCTCTAGGAATGGGACAAATTTCCATAAATTGCTTAAAATGGCTGAAACAGTTGACCCAGGCAAACCTGAAATCCTCTAAAAAATGCATGATGTTCCAAAGGGGGTCATTGCTTCACATTAGAGATTTTTCTTTTCTCTGGGAGTGAACTAAAGAGCATCACTGATGCCTAGGACACCTGCAAAAGAGTGGACTCAAATAATTATTTTCAGTTACACCTGATTTCTTTTATAGTTGCTTCTAATAAACACCAGTTTGGTGCCTAAATTAGCCTTTACAATGGACTAGCCTTCTCAGGTTAACTGGTATGGAACAGTAAGGGAGACAATTAAAAAAATAAATCAAAGCAGAAAGAGCTTCAAGCAGCCAGAAGAAAGAGAAGTCTTAGTGTTCTTAAACTGAAGAAGGCATGGAGGAAGCCTGTAAGTAGTAATATATTTAACTATTAATTCACACTAATACATTTAACTTAATTCATGTATAGTTAGTTATATTGGTGTGACTTGGTTTGGGTTTTATTTTTATTTGCAATTTTTTTTTTTTAATTTGGAAACTTTTTTATAAGAATTACTTCTTATTTCCATTTCTAATCCCATAACTAGGCATGGGAAATGTCTGTAGATACACCTAGCAGCCTCATATTTCATGACATGAGCTACTGACTTTTGTGTTTGTTTGTTTGTTGTTTTTTTTCTTTTTTGGATGTGAGAGATAAGTTATTATAAAGGTATTGCTAACTTCATATTATACTACAGAGCTGCTAAGATATCTTTAAAATGGATGCCTGTCATGAATGTTATGCATGATATTTATCTACAGCTCAGTTTATGAATCACATGCAAAGCAATACAGAATGATTACTAAACATTCATTGTTCACCACTTCCTTTGCTTCATCGCTGTACCACAATGATGCTGCACCACAATGATGCAAAACTATTTCAGTTTTCCTATCCTGATTTTCAAAACGAAATGGATGAAGATCAGTAACATATCGTCAACTTGCAGTTCACTGACACTACAGACCATACCCATTATGGTATTTCAGGTCAATAATTCCTGAACTGAGTAGGATTAATAGGATTTATGACCCTCTTTTCAGCTGCATGTAGCACAACCAGTACTAATTATATTTTCATTAACCTCTGTGGCTAGCTCATGTTCTAATAATTTAGCCCTGTTATGGCTTAATCCAATGTTTTACATGTTCAATAAGGTGAATACACAAACAAAAGCTATATAAATAAATCCTCATGACCAAATCATAGCTGCTCTATTGAAAGAATCCTCGTAAAATAGCTACTGCTTCTAGAATCTCCCAGGATCTGGCCCATGTACTGATCAGCTTTATCTTGGGTCTCTGACTGAACTATTTCCCAGAGAGACAATCCCCCATCAGAGGGCACTAACCATTACTTAAATAAATTTAATTTTATAAATTGCAATGCTAAATTAGTCCTATGCAAGTTGACTTATAATGATGAAGTCTGTACTTGCACTTCAGGAGGTGCTAGAGCCACAGTTTCAAGAACTAGTGCAAGAACATCTCCTAAATACTTGTGGAAGGCTGCATTTCTGGGACATATATCTGCACTGCATTATGACCTACACTCTTCACTCCCATATCCACTTAGTTACTCCCAGGTATCTATTTTGCCAGAGGGAATAAGGAGTACACAGAAGATGTGGTTCAGCTGCCAATAATAACAGGATTATTCAGTATGATTTCCATCTCCTGCTGCTCTCCATTCCTAAGCAGAATCAGAGCCAACTGGAAAATCAAGGCTGAATGCTGTTTCTGCAACCAAAAGAGAAGTGGATGCTGAATTCAGCCCAGATTTCATCAAGTTCCAAGAAAGAAATGCTGTCCCACTGCCCTTCTCTTATTTTGTGCTTTTTACTCCTTCTCCACAACAGTTGAGCATCAGCTCCTTAAGAGACGTGTGACTTTTTCTTATTTAACTAAAATCAGATCCATTTAATCTAAAAAGGGTAGCAGATCCATCCCCTAGTCCTGATTAACCCGGAATATGAAAATAATTTGACATGGGAACCATAATAGCTAAACTGACACGGAATTTGAAATTAATGTCATGTGAGAAGCACTGGATGCTTTATGTTATTTGTATTTTTAATTCAGTATCGAACACTGTCAAGCATTAGATTTTAATATATAGTCACTGAAATAAAATATAGGGAAATATGCAAATAGAATACCAAGAAGTATTTGGAAGAAGTTTTCTAAAGTATTTTGCTATCTGATGAGACTTAGGAGAAGAAATCTCTCTCTTGAGATTTGGTTTGGTAAGACAGCAACTTCTCTTACACTCAAAGTACATGGAGTAAGTTTTTTATGGAGATAAATCTGAATTTAAATCGAAATCTAAGACATACCTTTAACCTTAGGATGGAAGTACTGTTACAGTGAAGCTTCACAAGACTGAAGTCATACAAATTCCTGTTCATTCTCTCAAAGTTATGCAAATTTAAAATATGAAGTTTTATTATTCCTGAAATTGCTGGGACATAAGTCATGTGCCGAAAGTCTGCTTTTCTAGGCTGCTAATTCTTTTTGATACAAAATTACTGTTCAGTCTAGATTGCTGGTAATTCAGCTCAGGTACCACGGGCAAGTTCATCCATTTCCTGAAGACAAAAAAAGTGTGGAAGTTGGTAGAACATTATTTTATCATTACATTTTGTCAAACCAAAGG
>PYHW01010678.1:810943-829477 GCA_013186435.1 Turdus rufiventris
CCATTATTTTTGGAATAGCTGCTCCAATTTCTTCCTTTCTTCACTTTTCTTGGATGAGTTTTTTTCTGTGTTTGGTCATTGCCTAGATATTTTATTGCCTGGTCTTTCGTATCCTTTGATTTCCATCTCTTTTGAACACTAGCTACTGGGACACTATCTACAGTTTTAGCTTTCCTAACTGCATACCTTAACCAGAATATACGCTTTAGGGGAGATTGACATACTGAATGCTGACATACAAAAAAACACCCCAAAAACCATAAAAGAACCAATAACCAATTATAAATCCACAGATAACTCCAGTGCAGTAGTCCTTTATTCACAGAGATATTGCAAAAAAATTATCTGCTGGTTACAAAAGCTGACTAGCCAAAACAGGAACTACTCTATTTTTGTCACCTATTGGTATTGAAGAAATACCCTATGAACTGCCATGGGTGAATAACGTTCCCTGTTAGTCACACACATGTTGACATGAATGCATATATTCTTTTAACAACCTAGAATTTTTTCTCATATCCTCCGAGGAAATAAATTTACTCTTAGAGTACTGTGCTAAAAAATCATCTTCCATAAGACAAAGCAGTGTATTGAGCCAACATATTTGGATAAATTTGGAATTCATCAGCTTTGGCAAATTGAAAATTATTAACAGTCAATGATGTAAGAACTGAAACATAACTGTTATTCCATGGGATTTTCCTATTATTTTAAATTTTAAATCCCAAGATGCTCATTTTGGTCTTCAGAATTGTATTCTCTAGTCTAGTGTTCCAAAGTACTATGGAGGCATAGAATGATGGGGTAAATCATCTTATATGCCATTCATATAGTTCTGATGATAGCGGTATTTTATCAAGAAAACTCTTAATTTCCTTTAGCATGTTTTTCTCCTTGTAATTTCTCAATTTCCAGCTGTGACTATTTGTTGCAGGTAGACTAGATGAATACTTCATTTCAGCTGATTCCTCCTATCAATTTCATCATATATATGACTTGATGTTTTAATGTCATCTGCCTAATCTAAACAAAGGAAATACTTGAAGAAAAACTTAAATATACTACTCTGACTAGTATGTGAATATACTCAATGTCCTGGGCATCTCAGTTGTGATTGGAAGCCTTTTTTTAGTGAATTTAAATCTGGTTCTTTTCTATCATGAGAACTAAGACGGTGATCTCATATGTTGCAATCTGAATTGGTGTTCATATTTTGGAGCTACATAATTTATTCTCTAAAATTTGAATCTAAATATCTACTCAGATAGATTTGCATTTTTACATTCACTTTAAGCCAGAACTTATTGAATACACATGAAACAGTTTCTTTTTAATTTTTTATAATAAAATTTGAATCTGATTATTTCTCCTTTACCACAGTCCTGTTGCTAAAGTGATTTCCTATTGAGTTAATCATAAATTGCAGTGTGAAAGCATATAGATCTTAAACACTTAGATAGCATAAGGCAGTACCCTATTTCCATGATTATTTAAATGCTTGGTGTGGTTAGGTTTTTTTATTTGGTTTGAGTTTTTTTCTTATTGTAAAAATTTTGCAACAAAAATTTTAGTTTCTTAGCAGAAGCCTTCATTTTAGCTGCTACACCTTAACCAAGCATTTTGCCAAATTCCCCTCCTTTTTTTCCGTATGGAAAAACTGCAAATATTTCACTTTCTCATTATACATACTATGTTCTTACTTCAGATTATTTATGCACATGTTAATCTTTCTGCTTCTGCTGTTGAATTATAATAGATGCTAGTGGCTTCACAGTTTATCAGGCTTTTCTATCTTGTACACAAACACAGCAATAACTGTGAAAGATTCAAAATATATGTGAAACTGGCAAGTATATTTCCATCCAATGGAAATTGTGCAAAGCAAGCAAAAAAATCTAAATTCTAGAGGTCTGTCCCACTTACTTAACACTTATTTTTCAAGATTTCTTCATAAAAGGCCTTCTCCTAGTACCACAGCTAAAAAGCATGGAACAGTTATACAATCTTGCTCAATTACTGTTGTGCCTGCAAATGAAACTATTCCATGTGTGAATACATTTAGAAACTTCACAATTAAAACATATGCCAGAGACACACTTTTTTGGGATAGACAGACAAGCATACTTTAAATAAGAATTTCTAAGTACTAGCTTTGAGTGTTTAAGCTTCCAAAAAAACTCCAGATAAGAAATATTGATTTTTCTGAAGATTACTACTTTTCATGAGGAGAACCTCAGGCTCATAAGCTAGGAAATAATTTAAAATCTTTAGACAAAATAAAGCACATGCAGCAGTAGCTTACATGTACATGCCTTCAGAGAATTCCTGAACTGACCACTGTTTAGCAGAGAAGCTAAACTGATCTCTCTATTCACTTTCTACTGAAATTACCAGGACAAATGAAAACTGACATCAGTTGTTAGAGTGTTGTTTTTGTTTTGGGAGACTAGTCTAAGAGCAGCAATTAAATGGCAATGACAGTATTGGCAGGTAAAAATTCATATAAATAATCAAAATATTTTATATCTATTATTTCTTGAAACTTGTAAGTTTATCATTTCACTACTGTGTTTAATACAACACAAAGAAAAAAACGTGTGATTAGGCTATAAGTTAATACATATTGTCCTTATGAGAACATCTTAGAAGACAACTAAGAATTAAATTTAATTCTTTAGTACCTGTCAGTAATATCTCAAAGTATTTCCTCATACTTAAATCCTTATTTGCATTGCTTAAGTTTCCACACGCACAAAACCAGCAAAAAAATCCCAAAGAAAATTGTATTATGTTCAGGGTAGGAGGATAGCACAAAATGCTTTTTATGCATTTAGTCCAACAAATCTGCCGATCTGAGATGCTTCAGTTGAATCTCCATGTTTCTAAAAAACAGAGAAAATCAGAAGAATGCTCCAGAGCAAGACTCTCTCATTTTAATATATAGGTGTTTTGCTAAGTGGAAGCCATTCAAAGATTGGACAGACAGAGAAGAGAAACCTTAGAATTATTTCTCCTCTGTTTTATGGTTTTTTGTTTTCCAAGTTTTCTATTACAGAAAAAGCTGGGAAAATCCCCATAGATTCCTTGAAAATGCCAGCATTTTCTAAGCAATCTTAAAGATTGTCTTTTCTTTTTTTTTTTTTTTTCTCATCTTGTAAGGGCAAAAAAAGTTACTTTGTGAGAGGATGATGTGAAATAGTGAGTTTTATGCCGAGTTTAAACTCTGTAAGATAGCAATTGCTGACAACTGACTTACTTTTCATTGTGATGCTAGTGATCGCACTGAAGAGGAACAAAATCAAAACAAAACTGACAACACCGCCAAAAAATACAAAGCATGAATTTTTACCAGAGAGAAAACCTGCATTTATGAAGTTCCACTAGAAAATTTAAGGTGTGGACTTTAAATGTGTATAAATTTTAACATTAAGTAGCCTCTGGTTATTTAGACCTTGCGCATAAGCCTTACCAATAACTGCAGTTGTGCATGTGCTGGAAAAAGGATTTTTTTTCCTCCTTGCAAACTGCTTGTAAGTGAATGCAAACTTCACTTGAGAAGAAAATTGCAGAATGTACAGGATCTGATGGAGGTGATTATTTCCTATTATTTTCCTTTAAACAGATTTTTGTTTTGAATTGAGGTAATACTTCCTTTTCTAAATTGCAGCTGATTGTCAGCAAGTATAAATTCTTGCATCTGCCCCCCATGCTCATAATATTTTCAGAAAATAGATATTTTGAATATTTTCCTCTCCATTGATAAATCTTTCAGCCCATATACTGATTCTTGAATTTCACCAGCTACCTTATATTCTTGAGACAAAGGGATCTTACAAAAGGAGCTGTGAGTAGTCCAATGAGAAGTTCAATGACTTCTGGGTTCTGGTACAAATTCTGCTGAAGCTGGAAACCACCATGACTTCAGAGGTTTCCAGTGAGGACACCAAATGGCACTATTGTTTGCCTAAGGTTTGTTGAAATCTGTGTCTCTTTACATAAACCAGTTTAACTTATTTTGTCGTTGTTCAGTCATAGAAGCCTTTTAGATAATTTTTAATCATTATGACATTGTGGATATCTTGTACAATTTTCAATCTGTACAATTGATTTTATGTTTTACCCAGTATCAATCTTTTTCTTTTTTTAAATTTTATTTTATTTTATTTGTTTTGGTTTGGTTTTGGCTTTTTAAATAAGAATCCTACTTAATCTCCTGTTTTATCAAATTCAGTGTCAGGATTAGGAGAGTTATTATAATGAATTTCCTTAAAAGCGAACAGATTGCCCCCTGAATTTGATGGTGTGTTTAGCTCCTCAGAAACAGTGAGTGATAGAAAGAGTGAGAGAGACAAATTTCTGTGTAATTTAATTCTACTGGCATTAAAATGTAAGTTTATATATTAATTTGATGTTTATAACTATATATATATGTATTTACTATTTGAGAAAATTGTTAGAATTCTTTTTTTAATCTTAGATAATTTCTTTTTACATTCTTATTACATATATTGTTTAAAACAAGACTGCAAACCAATATCTGAAATTATATAAAATCTATTATGATCTAACAAAAGTGTTTTTTCTCTCACATATTTCCTGTTCAATACTTTAATGTGGACAAGAGCATATCTTTATTTGACCTAATGTCAAAGAGACAAAAAAAAGCGTTAGGAAGTTAAAATGTTTTCTGGTACTAAAACTCCAAAGCTTCAGGAAGTTTCTTTATTACTTAGTACTGTATGTTCTAATCAAGCATAAAACAGGAAAGTGACTACTATCAAAGGACCCATAAAAAGAGTTTATGATGTTTCAGATTCAGACAACATAAAAAAGGACATATTCAAATTAGAAACACTATTATAAAGTGTGATTCTATAAGGAATCTCCATAACAGACTTAATAACCTGATTAAAGAGACAAAGTAATAGCAATATACACAAGTACTAATTAGAACATTGAAACTATTACGCCTCATGTGGGAGACAAGTAATAAAATTCAAAGAATATTTGTAAGAAACACTATCAAACTAGCTTTTAAGTTTCCTAGTGCCTCAGGCTGATTATGTGAACTTGTGGCATGTGTCGAAAATATTTAAGCCAATCCACTTGGCCTGGTAATGCTCCCTTCTCTCAGTACATTTCACATCATTATACTAAGATATGGTTTGGCTAAACTACTTTTCACAATGGGCCTGTTTGGTGGTGTTGAAAGATTCAAAACATGTTGCTCTTACAATCAAGAAAGAAATATTGCCCCAGTAGTATCACAGTTCTTTAAAATTACTTGCCTTGTTTTTACTCTCGAATATACAGCAGCTTTGGATACCAGAGAAAAATAACTATGAGTAGAAATATCTAAATGAATATTTGCAATAAGAAATGGTAGGTCAAATATCTAACAATAATAAAGTCTCATTGAGAATAAAGTGTATTGAGGACTTTCTAGTATATTAGGATCAGTAAGCATCACAACCTGAATATAGAATGTTTCAGAGCTGCTGAGTGACCAATATTCGGCTTCACAGGTGTGAAGCATATTAATCTGGGTTTATTAATATGTAGTTATAATGTATCAGACTAAATTTACTAAAGCAGAATTCTGTAAATATATCACACATGGAAAAACACATTAGCCATTCTAATAGCCTGAAAGGAAAACAAGTGGCCATGGGTAAATTTCTAGGGTGTTACTATACAATGTTTAGTTCAGCTCACTTTTTGCTTATCTTTCCTAATGTACAATGAAATTTTCTAATAGTAAGTGTCTATAGCGTTCATGTCAATACTAAATTACTTGAACTTACACAACACTTCCCCATAAACGTTTCCTTTCCTTTACACAATTTTAGATAAACAATCAGCTTGAATTCTTGAGCCATAGTCCCATCTCTTAGGGAACACAGTATTTCAAAAAGCTTAAAAGCCCTTTAAACTAGAAACAAAATCCAATCACAACATATTTGGGACTAATATTCATTTCCCCATTTGATTTAAAATTTTTTCTTCATGAACTGGTTCTTAGACTTGATTATCATCCTGAAGTTATGACCAATCACAGAAGGTTCCCTTCCCCAGAAGGTTTGTTTCATTTTTAAGATAAAATTTAAAAATTTAAAAGACACTATAATATTTACTAGATAAAAAATGACTCCTCAGTTGTGCTGTTTGTAAAAAAGGTTCAAACTACATTAAGTCAACGTTCATTAGAAATTTACGGTAATCCTTAGAAACCTGTTCCTTCTAGTTCACTTCCAGTTAAAAACAACTCTTACTGGTCATAACTGAATGAAACATGAGACTACAGATATTCAAAACACAAATCACTTGTATAAGCTGTGGTAACTAAAAAAATTGCCCTTACTACAGCCCCATAGCCTCAAGTCACATGAATTGCATTCATTTTGGAATTGCACATTCACAGAATTTCATATTTATGCCAATTATGTTATTTTTCCTGTATTAAATAGTGTTTTGTTGATCAACTGGCATTTATTGCAGAAACTGACACTCCTCACATCACCACTAAATTTAACTCAGTTCTAAGGAAGATGATCTCTTTTACTCTAAAATGTATTTGCCCAGTTCTTTTTAAACTCCTTCTATGGCACTAATATTAACAGGTTTAATACATCTCAGTCCGCTACCAGAAACATTAGCACTAACCATTGTACATGTTTATTTTAACCCACTGAGGGTTTCACACACAGTATTTCTGCTCAATTCTTCCTTCACCATTCATTATTAAAATAAATGACTGTTATATTCAGCTCAGCTGCAGGCAAAATGCTTCCATTCCAGGCGCCCATCTACTTTTTAAATCAATTAAGTTAATTGACAGCAGGTTAAACCATTTTCTTAATTATGACTGCAAACAGATTTTTAGAACATCCCCCTTTCCAAAAGAACCCATCAAACTCCAACCCTTTATTAACAAAACAATTGGACTAAATAATAAAAGAAATTCACGGAACAGAAACTTTCTTTTATAACTGTCACTATTAAAAAGTCTCTAAGGAAGGAATATATAAAGAAGGAAATCCAGGGACAGAAGAAATCTCTGCTTTTCTTTCTAAGTCACTTTGGAGCATTTTATCAGTTCATTTCAAAGCCGAAAACCACATTTGAATTAGAATCAGCTCTAAACTACATTAGTGATGATTCAGTAAATGACATTCTTCCTCCTGGGTAAATTCAGAGCTGGAATAATGTTAAAGAGGAATGTTGGCTATCCCAGGCACAGAGAAAATGATGCTTTGTAAGCAGTGAAAGAATTCTTCTCAGGATATTTCTGTTCCTAACACCAGCATTTCTCTTTGCCTTTCTTCAGATTTTTCAGCATTCCCCATACCTACATAGTGCAAGGTTCTCTATAACATAATCTTCTCTTTTTCTGGGTGACAGTACCAGAATATGTAACAGCAGTAGAATTTATGTTAAAAGCTTCTTGATTAAGGTGGAATGTGTTTGAGTAAATTTGAGCATTTGAAAATTCTGGTATAATCAAGAATAGTAGAATTCGAAAACTATAAATTTCCATATTATACAAAATTTTAATATCAGAAGACATTTTTCCTTCAAATTTTCTTCTCATTTAGATGAGGAATATACTTTACTGAAGTGAAACACAACACTTTTGCTTTAGTTTGAGTTATTGAAGCATTTTTTTAGCATATAATTTTAATTCATAGAGTTTTATATCTGAAATGAAGTTCTAATATTATAGTAATATACCCAATATTGTATCTTAGGAACATAATATCAAATATAATCTACACATACATCATCATTATAAAACAAATAAAAATAGAACTGTCAAAGCGTAGCATTTTGGTTTGATCAAAGTATAATATTTTGACTCTGGGTTGAAAAAATTCCTCTAAATTAGCAACCCCCTGCAGTTTATTCAGATCCCATTGAAAATGAATTTCCTGATGGAAGATTTCCATCAAAAATGTTATCAAGCAGGCATAGTTATTAAGTTAGTAATGAGGTAGCACTATGAGGTCAATCAAGTGCTTAACAGAACTTTTTTGTGTTAGGTTGAAGGTGTCATATACAGCGTGGCTAAAAGTGACAAAGAGCTATGGGCTGTTCTTACTTTTTTTCTTCTCTTAACAGGCTCAGACAGAACAATAATGAGCAGGCAACAGGGTGATTGAGACATATTTCTGTAGTACACACTCCTCTGAGCAACTTTAATGCTTATGCAATCTAACTCAGCAAGATCAGAATTTTGATATTCCATTTCTTTTGTGAATCACAGCAGGAAAGATTTCCATTAATTAAGGTTTTTTTTAATTGGATCATTAAGAATCTTTAGTATGGTCAGCTGCATGGTGAAATACTGTAATTTGAAAAGAGTGAGATTATCAGAGAATCACAGAATGAATAGGTTGGAAGAGACCTTCAAGATCATCAAGTCCAGCCCATGCCCTAACACCTCAATTAAACCATAGTTCTGAGTGACGCATCCAATATTTTTTAAACACATCCAGGGATGGTGAATCCACCACTTCCCCAGGCAGACAATTACAGTATTTCATCGCTCTTACCGTAAAAAAATGTTTTCCTAATTTCCAACCTATATCTACCCTGGCACAGCTTGAAACTGTGTCCTCTGGTTCTGTCAATTGCTGCCTGGATAGAGGCTGACTCACACTTGACTACAAACACCTTTCAGGAAGATGTAGAGAGTGATAAGGTCACCCCTGAGTCTCCTTTTCTCCAGGCTAAACAACCCCAGCTCCCTTAGCCATTCCTCACAGGGTTTGTGTTCCAAGCCCCTCACAAACCTTGTTTCCCTTCTCCGGATGTGCTTGAGTGTCTCAAGGTCCTTCCTAAACTGAGGACACAGAACTGGGACAGCACTCAAGGTGTGGCCTCACCTGTGGGCAACTGTCTGAGACCTAGGAAAATCCAGCCAGGATTTTTCTCAGGCTGCTTGAGCTTTGCTCTCAGGCTGTTCAAGGACAGGAACCCAAAACAAAGATTACACACCTGCTAGAGTATGTGACGCTGGTCACGGAGTTTGTTTCTAAAGGGGTGTTGCTCCTCTGACCAATGAACTTTCTCTAATTTTTTTTTTGCACGGTGTATACTATTTAAACCTATGATTTCCTTGAATAAACGCTCTTTCTTGTTCTTGTAAGAGAGTGCCATGTTACTGTGCCTTTCACCACTCGGGAACCACATACAGTAACACTCACCTATATTCTTGTCTATAAGTGTTTATCAGGATAGTACTTATAAGAGTAAGGAAGTACTTATAAAAGTAAGGAATGCATGGTAAACTCATGAACATGTGCTGATATGTTTTTCAGAGAAAAACACTCTTAACCTTCACCCAGTAAAAATACAGAACTAACATTGCAGTGTAGGGGAGCACAGAAGATTTTACACATATATATTGATTATCACTGAAAGCTGATGAAATAGTTTTGCAGAAAATAATTCATTGATCAGAACTATGTCTAAATTGACTATCCATCCCTATAATTTTATGAGAGAAATTGCAATGATTTATTTTACAGAAGTCTGTGGACTCTTTCCAAAAATTTCACTAAATATGTTTAAGGAAAGGTTTATGAGGGAAATTTGTACTATGAAACATTATTAGTGAAACTCAAGTTTTACCTCTGCCTTTTGCAAACACAATTAAAGGCAACAAAAAAAATTAGGATTTTTTCTGTTTATTTGTTCTTCAGAACTTATTCTGTTGTTTACAAACTTTGGCTGAATACACTTTGTAATATATTACAAGCTCATTATAATTTAAAGTGTCAGCATATGTTTTTAAAGGTGCCCTAAAGAGTGAAATTCCAACAATTTTTACAGAATTTGTATCAGTAGGTGGCTTTTTAATGACTATAATTTTTCAACTTCTAATGGCAGAAACTTAATTTATCAACGTATTTTCTTGTGTTAAATACTCAGTCTTTTTTTCTTGCTTTTTGATTTGGGTATTTGGAGGTGAGAACAACTAAACAATCTAGATTTACACATCAGCTTGTAAAGAATTAATTATTTTGCTTTAGCCAAAAATAGGGTGAGGAAGGTCTCTCTGTTTGTTGGGGTTTTTGTCAAACAAAATGTTATTATAAGCATCATAGACATTTTAAATAAACTTAATGTTAGGGAAAAAACAGCAGTCTTGTTGGACTGATAGTATAGTATCTTACTCCCTATTCAGTCATGCCTTTTTTTATTTCCACGGAAGGAAGGATTTGATCTGACAGATTCCACAATCTGAGTTCCTACTGAGTTTAAAAGGAATTCTACAACCAGAGTCTACATCCAAAGTCGTATGTTCCTGAAGCTTGAGGCATACATGAAAGGGAGGGGAAACAACAGCAGCCAATATTTTACAGGAAACATGAAATGTGCTAAACACTGAATATTGAAAAGTCATGCATTAGTCATTCATCATTTGTGCCTCTAAGTACCCAAAATTCAGCCATCTGATTTAAGTACCTCCTTTAAATTTCTTCTGTTTGTTGAAAGAGACTGACCCCCTTCTAAAATGCCTTGGAAAAGCTAGCATAATAGTCCAAGGGAACAATTCCATGCTATTTTATTTTACTAATTGCAAAGCTAGCGCTCCCTCATATATGCTTGTTCCTGGTTCCACACAGTCATTTCTAATCCCCAGAATTGTGTTCAATGAAGTACCACAAGGAAGTTGACTTTTATTTAAAACTTTCATCACTCTTACTCGATATTACATCATGCTTGGACATACATTTAATTCAGCTGAGGCTGTGAATCATGGTAGAAATGCCAGAACAGTACCAGAAGTCTGGAAACCTCTTATGCTGCCTTTGTCACTAGAGAAATGTAGAGCTGAACCATGACTTGACATGAGAAGCACACAGTGCTACGTCTGTCAAGGCCATAGAAATTTACTATTAAAAATGTTGTTCTCAAAGATTATGAAGAAGCCACCTACTGTGTTTTTGTCACTATGAGTAGTGCTATTGTCAATAGGGCTAATAAAGACTGTACAGAACAAATTCAGTACACACTAAGCAGAATTTTTTTGTTTATAAACTTTATTTTTCCTACTAAGTCAGTCATGTACAATAACAAAACTGGTTAGTAAATATGAAAGAAAAAAGAAATCCGTTGTTAATTATAATGTGAATTGAGTGTGACAGAAATATCTTATTGTTTCTGAAAAGACTGTAAATTACCCTCTGTTTTAACTGGGAAGTAATTTCCCCCAAACTGAGACCTGTTTTGCACTCCTGCTCACCACTACCATAAAATCCATCACTGACTGACTGCCATTCTCCTTCAGTTCCAGAGAGTGATAGTAAACCCATTCTTTTTATTACACCTCTTCAGTAAAGCCCTCTCATTTTTTACTCTCATGTTTTTACTTCCACCAAGGTAGCCTTTCAAAATGATTTTTTTTTACATGTTTGCATCATACAGGCATGACAAATTCTAAATAACATGTAAATGTATCAATTTATATTTCGCAAATGTTGACATTGCATGATATTCAACATTTTCTGTTTTCAGATGCATTACAAATTGCTCTAAGAAACTTGGTCATCTGTGGCATTTAGCTCTTCATTAAGCAGGCACTGAGTTTCTTCATGTTGAAAATCCCATCCCTTATCTTTCATACAGCATCTGGTCTATAGTAGAATCACTCAACAATTTCTTACAGGTACTTTTTTTTTTAATTTATCAGGTTTATTTGTATAATATGAGTCAATTAAATTTGCGTAGAACAGATCACCACTATTGGGATTCTCTTCTCTGAGTCTTTCAATTTCCCTATAGAGTTTTAATACCTGATGATGATTGTTTTTTGTAATTAAGATTTAAGTACCCAATCCCCCAAGACTTGTCATACAGAGAGCTGCCACTCAAGCATTCAGCAACCCCTTTCAGGCACACCCTCTCTTTGTCACAGCCTTTTCCTAGCATTCGATAGCTCGGAAGAAAGCCTCTGGTTGAGTAGTGCTGAATTTCATCCCCCATATTTTGCTAATCCACCCCACCTTCTTGCTGCAGCTTACCTGAAACTACTAAAAGGGTAATGTCTCTTTTAGCAGCTGCCAAGCATCATGGGAATGAATAAAGCTTCCATTTGATTGAGTAAAATGAGAGACTGCTCTGTCAATCCCACATCTTACTCATACTGTAAAAACTAAAAAAATCTAGTCACCTAAAAACCAGAGTTACAGATATAGATTTCCTTCCTGCATAGGTTCATAATTCATAAAACAAGAAACATGGCTTCAAAGTCAGAATGTTTGCATTTGGGAGATTTTTTTCCTCTATTGTTTTAGTCAATACATGACAAGAGGCAGGGCAGACTCACTCAAGAGCAGCAATATGCAAAGTGAACTAGAGGTCAGTGAATCAGTATGAAATCCTGATCAGTAATGCCAATCATGTTTTTGTACCACATAATTTTGCTTCTGTTATGTCAAATAACAGTTAAATGCTAACATAAGATGCACATAAAAAGCACCTCAGTTGAATCACTTTTTTAGCCACAAGGATAACAGAGGTCATAAGCATTCAGGAATAGGTTTCATCTTTCCTTCCCTAATGTCTCCAGTTGTGCCAGGCTATCAGTGTGGCACATCAAGAGTTTATCACTAAGCAAAACAGAGGACACTGAGGATCTGGTGTGCATTCTGTGTACATCTTGGGAGGTTTTATTTCCAATTAGCTATAGCAAAGCCCTACAGACTAAATACTCACTAGTGCTCGGATCAAGTTAATCATGCCAATTTTTAGTGTGCAATTCTTGGTTTGGTATCATCCTAAAGGAAGGTAATCACGTAAGGTGTTGCTACATTGTGGATTGAACCAAACCCATAAGTGCAATATTCTTTACAGAAATGAATCTTCATCAAAAGTAAAAAGCTGATGAGAGCACATTCATCGTATTTCAAAAGGCTAAAAAGCACAAATAACAAGGGGGAAAAAAGTGCTGTGTTTTCAAATCTCTTAAACTTGGATCCCCACAGACATTGTGACTGTGTCTTCAGTATCAATCTCTTAAAATTCCCAAATAGAATATTAATAAATAATTTCAAAGTATCTAGATTGATTTAATATATCCCTTACTGTTTTACTTTTAATTTACCATGCCACTAATCTATCAATCTAATCCTGCACTCATAATTATTTGTTGACTTTAGTAGAGAGAATTAATTCTTTACATCTATCAGGCTCTTTAAATGATAATATATTTCAAATTTAAAATTACCATCAGGGTAGCAGGGCTCCAGGGGAATGCTTGAAAACACCTCCTTTTGTTTGATAGAACCTTTAGACTTATCACATGCTACTCATAATGAGTTGTCTTTATCCAGATTAGATTTAGAAAAACACTTTTTTTTTTGTCACAGATTTTGCAAACAGAGGATATCTAATTAGAAACAAGTTATATATTCAGCACTTAGTGTCAGTGCTTTAGTAGCAATGTGATAAAAAAAAACTAAGAATAACCCAGGGGAGATCCAGAGAATCTGTGCCAACAGTGCTCATGGCTTCACAAAGCACTCAGTCACAAACTGTCAAAAAGCAAAAAAAAAATGTATGTAAGTTTGTGTATAATGTACTTTGTTGAAAATATGCTAAATAGTGTAGCATATGATTTATCTTAATTGTCATCCCCTTCAATGAAGTGTGTCATTGATCTTCCTTTTCTTTCCGATGTGTGTAACTTGTCTTTGTTAATTCACTGTGTATGAGTTGTTAGCTTAGTCCTAAATTCAGACCTGAGCTATTGTGAATGCTGTTTACACATTCATTTAATATAATGTACAACACAAACAAATCAGAACTGCAGATCCTTATCTTCAAATTGATGTGGGGTTCCTTCAGCTATTTGCACCATGTCCTTCAGGAAAATATCCAAACCAAAATTATTTGTTTCAGACAGCCTTTATTTTATATAGGCCTGTCCACTGAAGCAGCAAGAATGGAATTTTTCTCACCTAACTTTCAATGACCAAACTGTCTTCTTCTCCTAAATAGCCTATAGAGATCTGGAAGGTCTTTTTTCATTGTTCCTATTATAAATGCCTATTCTAGCAAATATATGAACTGCACCTAGTACTCTACATACAGTTGTATGGAAAGCATTTAAGAAGCATTTTGAAACAACAAGACCTCTCATTCTCAAGCCAAACTGGAGATTTCTAAATTTAGGACAAATGAATACTAGACAAAAATCTATCAGAGCTGCTGCAGCAGTAAGGCTTTGGGTCACAAGCAAGATCAGAGCAATGTCTTTGGCATTCTAGATGTAAATAAATGCCAATATAATTGAAAATAATTTGTCAATTTATTAAAAAAGGAGAAACGGGAGAAAATTGATATTATTTGCCATTAAACATATATGCTATTAAGGTTTTATTATTTTATTTTAAATTTAGTCTTCTTGATGAAGTAAATTCTTTTACATGATGATTTAAAAAGATCACCTATAATCAGAAAATTTGAAAGCAGTCACAGATACCTAAAAATATGAAGAAAATTAAGCAAAATTTTTTTATTAATAAATTTTTGGCAGTGTATTTTGTATACAATAAATTAAAACTTTATGACTCAATGTAACCACAATTTTTATTCATAATTTTTAAAAGCAAAACCTAACATATGTATTTAGCACATTTGACCCAAATTATATATGCTATTTATTTCTGCATAGGTGATGTATAAATATAGTAGGTATGAAAATACTACATTTAAGAAAAGAAAAAAAAATTCTTTTTTTTTTTAATGCATCACCTAAGATAAATTGTTCCCATTTCACTCTTCAAATTAAGGATAATTACATATTCCTTAAAAAAAAAAAAAAAAAAGCCAACAGAAAATAAACAAATAGACATTTATTAGTTTTTAATCAAAAGTTTCAAATAATTTAGCAGTTTATGCTATACATTAGAAGTATCAAGTGCTTGATCCAGTATAAAAATGTCTATTTTCCCTGTAACACATTTGAAAATGAATGTAGCACTAAACCTACTTCACATCATCTGGCTGGGCATTTCAGGTGATAGGATGGCAAAAAGTGAATGGTAAAATACAAAACACATTCATATACCTCCAAAGGGTCCAAATAAGAGTCTGTAGTGCAAAATGAAAATTCTTTTTGTGAAAACCACTCTTTAGTGTGGAATATAGGTCTTTTATTGGGCAGATTGTATGGTTCTGGTTTGTTGGTTGTTTTTTTTCCCCTACAGATGGTCTTTATGAAAATATGGTAAGACTCTAAATATACGATGCATGAAGTTAACACTCAGTTCCTACAGCTTCATTTCCAATCTTCTGTAGCTCCATTGAAGAGTAAAAAAGTAATGAAACAGGAAAGCCTCTTAAATTAAAAGCATTGCTGTTTTGTAGCTTAACATATCTTTTCACCTTAGTGTAATTCCACCATGTGAAACATAACAAAGAGCTATAACTAAAAATTCCAATGTCATATAACTTAGTGTTATGAGAAAATATTTGAGTTTTCTCTTAGGCAATACAGAACTAATTTGCACAATGAAAGTCTTGCTAAATTGGTACTGAAGTATGTGAAAGACTAAAACTGCACAATAGATAAAAGCATGCCAAGAAATTTAATTTACGAAACACTTACTATAAATTAAAATAAATGTTAGAAGTGCTTAGGCACTACAACTATATGCAGGTGAAGCATTTTGACAGAGCTACTCATCTAAGAAGCAGAGTTAATCTTACCAGGTTATTTTAAAGATTAAGAAAGGTTCAATAAGCTGTTCTAGGGTTTTAACAGGGGAAAAAAAAGTTATAAATGTTTTTTAGCTTGTATTTTCCAGGAAAGTCTTAAGGTTGTTGATGATTCAATCTACATTATCCAAACTTTATGATGCCTCAAATCTAAATTTTGCACAGCTATGACAAAACAAACAAACAAAGAAAAACCTAAACCAACAATAACAAAACAACAACCAAAAGCCAATGAAACAAAAAAAGAGACATGGTGAAATAAATGGTGGTTAAGTAAATATTTTAATTAACTCTTAAAATATTTGGGCTTCATTTCTGCCAATAGCTGAGGAAGGAGAAACGGGAAATTGGACATAGCAGGTTTTACTCAGGAAGAAGAACATTAGAAGTTTTAATGTTTGTTCTCTTTAGCCTTGTTTTTTCTTTTGGGTACTCCAAAAGTGAGGCACTAGACTAAAGAGATTTTTAGCTTCAATTAGACTGTCCATCCATGTTTCTTTACATTCCTATCACATTTTGGCTTTTATCAAGTGAAACAATGTTTTTTGTATCACCAGCAAATATTTTCAGAGTAGAAGATGTAGAAATTTGAAAAAAATTTGGTTGCACAAGACCTTTGTGAAAGCTTTGAAAAAGCCTTGAGTACTCAAAACCTTTTTTAGCAGTAGATAACTTCACAGTAAATATAATTTAAGAACAACCATTCTAAGTTGAAATCAGGCTAAGCAGTGAAGGTAGCTGGAGTTCGGGGATAAATTAGAAAGGGAAGAGAGTGAAACTAGATTAAACATTATTCAATTTATTCAAATATTTCTTTCTACCATAAACCATAGAGGCATCTGCCCCAGGTTAGCATTTAGTTATTTTGATCTCTTTTAAAAGGACCTGTGAATGAATAAAGTGACCTATGTTAGGAAGAGGCAAACAAATATAACTAATTTTTAGGACAGGAATTGCAATATCCCTTGCAAATATACATCTTATTTGCTACTCTCAATTCTTTCCTTGTCACAACAAACATAAAAAAGCCACTGAGCAGCAAAGAAACAGTTTCCCTAACCTCTTTAGGCCTTAATAGAAATTTTTAAAAGTTCTGTATTCAGAAAGTGAAGAATTCTCCAAATCAAGTAAAAATAATACTTTTCTTTGATCAGGATATTCTTTGCTGACACCATAAAATAACTAATGAAGAAAAAACTTTTGGAAAACAAGATAAAAGTTTTTACTTTACTGAAATCAACGTGAAAACTTGAAGAGTTTTGGGTTAGTGGTTCCTGAAGAATGAACACAGCTCTTTTTTTGTAATTGAGTTCCCTGAAGGAGTTTTCTACAGAGATATGTATTTTGTATGCTGAAGTCTAAGGCACTGTTAAAACAGAAAGGACTTTCAGATTTGCTAGGGCTTTACAGAAGAGGCAGTATGTCCTCATAAGTAGCAGGCCCCTGGCCAAGATCAGAACACAGAAGTTCCAAAGCTGAAGTTTCCTCCACTAACTCTTATAAATCATTACAAGTCCGATATAAATTTTGCCATCTGTAAGCAGATGTTAGAGATTCTGACCTCATCTAAGTACTGGAAGTGTGTAGTAGCAATAATTATTCTTTCTTGTAATACTAGTGAAAAAACTATGTGCTGTATTTTCATTCTAGGATATTGATTGTTTTGATGTCCCCGACAACAGAGATGTGTAAGATAATTTAATTCCTACAATAACAAAAATACAAAGCATTTCCTTTCCTAGGCAGCACATTGGTTGCCCAAGCTGTCAAAGAACTGACCTAGCTGATTGGCATGCAAGTTTGATAAAATAAACCCTGTGCTCAAAAACTCAGTGCTGGGTAAGAATAAATATTCTGTTTTCAAACAATCTCTCTGGTATAACATATTACTGAATTGGAAACAGATTAACAAATAAATAAATAAATAAATAAGGGGACAGGATAAAAAGAAAATCTGAACTCCAGTTTTCCACCAAACACATGAAAACTGTTTGAAGCAAGTAAGTAAATTTTCTGGACATTTCAGATTCAACCTTAAAATTTCAAAAGTCTTAAAAGTCTTAGGAATAGCTGGTAAGACTCTCAGTGTTGGTGGGAAAAGTATAAAAACATACTCCTGTTCTCATAGAGGTCTCCCCCAATTCCTTCTCCCTTTAAAGCATGAATCTACAACTTCAGCAGCACTCACAGGACATGGCAGCAAATTTGTTGCCTTTGACACATGTGATGTAAGTACTTCTAAGTCACCAAAGCAGAAGCTAAGAAATATAAACAAGCAATTTCCCTCCCTCCCTTACCTGTGAGTCAGTTCAGTGAATACTTTGAGGAGAAAAGGTACTCAAGCATGATGGCAAATGATTCAGACATTCTTAAACACTGGAGACTTGCATCTAATTTCCAAAGTTTGTCACTCAGAAACTTTAATTACAATGTTAGGAAATTAGCACTTTGCATACTGTAACATAATTCCCCATAGTACTGAGAAACTATATCCTGACATTGATCTGGTCTGCACATGTAATGATGGCAGAATATGTTATTAAATAAGAAGTGCATATTTAATTGTTTACACAATGAATAGTGCATTTGAGATGCCACTATAATATAAATATTTACAATAAAATGGTAGTTAGAGAAGCAGTAGCTTAAAAAAAGATCTTTTTTTTAAAAAACAGGATGGGCATAATATTTCAGTAGTTTGGTATATCTATACAGTTGTAATGTGCTATAATACATTTTGTTAGTCAAGAGAACATTACATGAATTTTTAAAATAAAATTTATTTCTAAAATTAATATAGATGTG
>PYHW01010678.1:830135-864231 GCA_013186435.1 Turdus rufiventris
TAAGCCGCACCTGATTATAAGCCGCACTTTGGGTTTGGACCAAAATTTTAGTCAAAATGGTGCAGCTTATATTCGTGAAATTACTGTATTTTTTCCCCAATTCTGCAGGTCTTCCTAGTACATTCCTAGCTCTGTGCAAACAAGTTGAACTTAAAGCTATTTTAAGATGTGAGGTAGACACAATCTTCTAAGAACCTCCAAAGAAAATAACAAAATAAAAGCATGCATTACTAATGCTATTCCTACAATTCAAAGCACATCTGCAAAACAATGTTATTTATTTAACACTTCATACAGTCTAAAATCCTGTGCCTTTTTCCTTTTGGTCTTTTGTCCACTTTCCTGGAAAAGGTAATAAAAAGGCAACAGAGGCAAGATTACAGAAAAAAATATAATGAACTTGCTCATTGCAGTAATTAATGGGGAAGTGACCAAATAAATGTAGACAGGGTAATCAAACCAAAAGCTATGGGGAAATTATGAAAGACCTTAAAAGCTTTGACATAGTGCAAAAAGGGTGGGAAGTCAAAGATCTTAAAACTGAAAACACACATTTCTAAACTATAGCAACACTTCCATACTGCTGCAATTCATTTCCCTCATATTGTTTCACTCTTCATAGGAGGAATTACTAATAGCCTCTTTTCTTGTTGTGGAAGGCATCACATCAAATTACATGTTTGCAAGTTCAATTATAAAAAAGACCTATGGTTTAATTCTGCCTGGAAAAGACTGACAGACATGTAGGTGAAGAACATGTGGGAGGAAAAAGGAACAGTAAACACACATGCACGAAAAAGATTATTTGAAGTATAAGCAACATTATTTTTGATTCAAAACAGTTCTCTTAAGATTGCAGGTGACAATAAAAAGGATTGTACGGCTCGGCAAACACTTCATTATGAATTTTATTTGCTATGTTTTGTAGTCTTGACTCAAAATAAGAATACAGTTCTCAAAAAAAAAAAAAAAAAGAAGGTAGAACAATGGATAAAAGTTTCAAAAATGTAATTGATTCTTAAATTTTCGTATAGCCATCTTTTTTTCCTTATACACACCACCTGAGAATAAATACCTTTTCTACTTTTTCAATATTATTATTACTGACATTATTATATATTACAATATTACTAATAATAGTAAGAATGATAATATGTTTTAGAGAAAGTTTACTGGAATTGCATTTTATAATTTTTAGCATTCAGGAAACAAATCTTTCCTTAGAAATATCTTTCGGAGAACATCAATATTGGAAAATTCCAGATTAGCTAGTAAAGAATTCCAGATCCTTTCCTCGATCCATTTTTTGTTGCATTTTTATTGATGAGGAAGAAAATAATTTCTTCCTTCACTTCTTCAAAAGTGACCATCCAGGTTTACTCAGAGATAAGTTACAATATGTAACATATATATGTACATATATATATATATGTACAATATGTACATATATGTATTCATTAAATAAGTAGTAAACAGGTATGTGTTGACATTAAACAAGAGCAAATAGTGGATTCTACCTCTGGGATGGTGTAATCCTGGATATACAAGGGGCTTGAGTCCTTCTGTATAGAAAATGGATCTGAGGTTTTGGTTGATCATAGGCTCAGTGTGTCATCACAGTGTTCTGGAGGCCAAAAGAGTTATCTGTATCCTGTGATGCACCAAGAACAGCACAAACAACTGACGAAAGAAGTAATTGTCCAACAATACCAGACAAGGGGGTTGGCCTCCCCTTGAGTTGTTGCGTGCAGGATTTGGATTAATATAAGAAATACATAAAATATTATATTGTGTCCAGATAAGGACAAAAAGCATCACTTTTGGGAAAGCCTATTGTTTTTATATTGCAATTATTTCAGCTACAATTATTACAGTTAAAACACATGAAAAATTGTGAAGTAACATTGAATAAAAATAGGGTGGCATATTGAAAAATTTTCCTTCTTTTTATATTTTTTTAATTCAAAATAAACCATTTCTCTAGTACACTTGTACATACACATGCCACCTGTTTATTGTAAAAAATCAATTATTTTTCTATAGGTAAGATTATGCATTTCAATCTGAAGTAATCCCTAGTTGTGGAGTTATGCTTGGACCATTTCAGCATATTGTTGAGTTACACTGAGAATATAGTGATATTTCAATTAAATAATAAAGTACCAAGGTGTACTATTGTTGTCTCTTGATATAAACTTTTATTCAATGTCCAGGATATTCTAGATAGCAGCCAAACAATGCTCTATACTTTCTAATTTGAACACTGCATACCACCTGCCTTTGATATAATTATTCCACATAATTCTACATAATTGTTTCTGTCAAGAATAAATGAAGCCTTAAAAGAAGAACACAATCATTACAAGCAGCAGAGCCTGAGTTATACACTACACTGTTCCTTTTGCTCTCCTTATATCCAAAGTTGCTAATAGTAGATTGGGAAGGTGACAGAAGTTGTAAATTATTACACAGGAAAATACTTACATGGGTAAACTACTCAGTGTAATTTGAATTTTTTTTCCTGTTACTATTCACTGAATAGTGTTTCTTTCCATTTAATTTGTTCAGCATGAGTGGAAACACACCACAGAGGCTAAGCAGAGGGTAAGCCAAGAAGAGATCCAGAAGTCAAGTAACATGATTTTTAAGCAAATATTACTGTTCATTTAAGAAAAAAATCTAGGGTTGGTTTTAATTTTTTAGACATGTTTATGTGACTTAGACATATCTGTGCCCTTTTTCCACTTTCAGGAGATAAAGGAGCATTTCTTTCATTAAAAATAAAGGAAATAACGTAATTTAAAGACCCAAAGGCATAGTCTCAGATCTTCATGTTTTCTACTTCATATAGCATATAAAATTGGGATTCCAAAGTAGAAGTAATACTTCACAGTGGTTACTATGCACCAACCAGATGGAGATCATCTTTTCATATGTGAATGGATGATAACATATGTCAATACATCCTCATCTCCCTGGAGTTTTCCTGAGTTTTTATTGAGGAGATTGTTGTTTTAATAAGGCTTGTTGCTTTAATAAGTTGACTTTTCTGGGCAACAGCCCCATTATAGTCATCATTCAATGCTGGCAAGGTGCAGGCTTAATTGTGCTTTTTAAAAA
Source organism: Turdus rufiventris (assembly GCA_013186435.1). Lineage (NCBI taxonomy): Eukaryota > Metazoa > Chordata > Aves > Passeriformes > Turdidae > Turdus > Turdus rufiventris. Next base: position 833,256 of record PYHW01010678.1, read on the forward strand.
ACTTTCTCTTTTGAATTTGTGTGCCTCATTCCTGTTTTGTTTGGAGTTCTTGTGAATATTTTTGATAAGACTACAGTCCCATATACAGTAGTTTCACAAATATAAGCCGCACCATTATGACTAAAATTTTGCTCCCACCCCAAAATGCGGCTTATATTCAGGGGCGGCTAATATGTGAATAATTTTCTGACATTTCCAATCCTGGAAGTGACAGCCAGGGTGCCAAGCCCAGCATGGGCCAGTAAAAGCCGGCTTTAAGCGATTGTTACACATTGGTTACTCTGTTTCGCGGTGGGTGGAGCCGGCTCCCTGCTGGCAGCACAGCAAGGGGGGAAGGCAGGGGAGCTCCCTCCTTCAGGCAGTGCAGCCCGGGGGAAAGACGGAGCCTCCTTCCTGCTGGCCCTGCGGCCTGGGGGGAAGGCGGGGGGCTCCCGTCCTCACCTGCCACCGCCCCTGCAGGAGCAGGCAGGCTCCCGTTCCCGCCTGCCGCGGGAGCGAGGAGACTCCTGTCCCTTCCTGCCACGGGAGCGGGCAGGCTCCTTCCCCTCCTCCTGCCGCGGGAGCGGGCAGGCTCCATCCCCCCTTCCTGCCGCTGCCACGGGGAGGCTCCTTCCTCTCCTCCTGCCGCGGGAGCGGGCAGGCTCCCGTCCCCTCCTCCTGCCGCGGGAGCAGGCAGGCTCCCGTCCCCTCCTCCTGCCACGGGAGCAGGGGGGTCTCCGTCCCCTCCCCCCACCACTGCCGCGGGTACCGGCAGGCTCTGTGCCCCCTGCCACCATGGGACAGCGCCGGGCCGGGGCGAGCGAGCCCAGCAGCGGCGGCGGCCGGCCCCGAGCGGCCCCGCCGAGTGGCAGCGGCGAGCTGGGCCACCTGGCCCCATCGGCAGCCCCAAGCCCTTACGGCCCGAGCCAAGCCAGTAAACGCCGCCATCCTACGATTGTTACTATTTGGCAACATTGTTGCACGCGGGTCCTCGCTGCCAATGACAGAGCGGCTAATAATCAGGTGCGGCTTGTATATGGACAAAGACATGAACTTTGCTGACACACCGGAAATGCGGCTTATACTCCGTGCGGCTTATATTCGTGAAATTACTGTAATTTTCACTGTGTTGAAGAGGCCTCTCTATGAAAAGCAATATTCCTTAAATATTTAAGTACTATTTTTTTCTGTTTATCTAATGTATGAAATGGTAAATCAGAGCTTCTAATTGCTATTGTCATCTTTACTGCCATTGTATGAACAGTAAATTTGCCAAATTTTATGGTACAGTTTTAAAGTTGTAAAATATTTAAGGGAAAAAATACTAGAAGAAGAAGAATAAAATTCCCACATGTTGGTACTCAACTACTTCTAGAATATTGCTGTGTTAGAGAAACCTGAAGCTTGATGGGTTTTTCATGATGGAGAGAAGGCTGAATGACAATTGTGAGTGGAAATCGACTATTATACATAAAATTACCAGCTTTGTTTGCACCATCTTTTTTTGCACAAAAATAATTGCATGTAAATTTAATTTAAATGGTTGAGAAGTATTACCCATGCATTTAGGTAGAATATCTCCTAAATATTCTATCCTGTTCATTCACTGCACAATTATCATTTTATACCATAATTTCATATATATCTTCAAAATGTAATTTCATCTTCCTGTGAGAAGTGATCATGGCTTTTCATAGTAGGTATTACCTACACAATGTGTAAACTTTTTTATTAACAAAGCAAAATTGATAGTGTAAGATGATATTAATATTTTTAAGGAACTGAAGTATCAATCTTGTGTTTTGTTAATAGTCACCTCAAGATATTTTTACCCTTTAAAATGACAATCAGGGGGAGTCAATGGTAGCCTTTCTCATTTTTAAAGACAAATAATATCATTTTTTCTTAAATATGATTATTATAATTAATGCCAGAGGAAAAAAGTTTGTAATTTAACATTCCAATGGTTATGTTTTTACAGAAGAAATCCTGTGTTCTCCCATGTTTACTAAACATAATCCCATATTAGTTGCAATTTTCCCAGAAACATGAGACTTAATTGTATTAAGAAGAAATAGAATTGGGGTAAGGTTTGGGTGGGAAAGGAGCTTAAAGGCCATCTTGTTCCATCCCTTCTGCTGTGGGCAGGGATACCTTCCACTTGATCAAGGTCTTCATAGCCCATCCAGTCTGGCCTTGAACACTTGTAGGTCCCTTTTAGGTACTGGAAGGCTTCAACATTGTGTCCTCAGAGTCCTCTCTTCTTCAGGTTGAACAACCCCAGCTCTCACAATCTGTCTTCATTGGAGAGGTGTTTCATCTCTCTGATCACATTTTTGGCTTTCTTCTGAATTAAATCCAACAGCATCTTCTCACAGAAGATGTAAAATACCACAGTTACCTTGTTTTTACTATATTAAGACTGGAATCTCATCACTACTAAAAATGACAATTCTTTTGAAGCATTTAAAAAAAAATGCAAAATCTAATTCACAATATCTTTACTAAGCTGTTTTATGGTAGAGCATACCATTGGAAATGTGATGAGTCTTCATGTAAAAATGCTGATTTGAATTAGATTTAGAATATATGTCATCCTCAATTAGCCTTCCCTTCATCAAAATGATCTCACAAACATGGAGAATGAATCTTTATTTCCTCCTTTGCACATGGGAGGTCATTTGTCAGATTTAATATACTTCTACCTACGTCTTCCTACATGTTTGGGTTCAGTATGGATGACTATGGACTTTGTGGGGAAAAAAACATAACGCATCTGTAAGAACATGAAATCTACATTTATCAAATGCTGATTGTTATATATAAATATTCTTTAAATTATGGGAAAACTGATAAATCAATAATACATTGTGTTGGAATTAAAAATGCAAGAAGTTTTGAACATTTTCAAGACCTATCTCTGCATCATAAGATGCTGCTGGTTCTTAGAATTTGGCAATATAAATTTTTTTAAATGATTTATCTTTATTTCCTCTAAGCATTAGATTGATGGGTTTTATTCTGTTGTTGAAGTTTAACATCCCAACAATTACCTTTTACTTATATAGACTGTGTATGTCAGCAATGATTTGACATGCATTTCTGTAGTATATTCAAATGTAAGCAAAAAAATAACTATGAAATAAAAACACTTTTTAAAGTGTTTTGGATAGGTGCTGTAACAGCAGCTAATTTTAACTTTCAGTAAGTTATCTCCTTTAAAGACAGTGGTTAAAACAAGAACTTTTAAAAGAAAACTTGTCTACAGGAAGAATTAGAAGAAGAAATAAGCAATAACAGATAAAGGAAAAACCAATTAACAAACACACCCACATCCCAAACAAAACCAAAAAGTGAGATCCAAACTCAAAACACATGGAAGAATACCCTGTGGATATGGATACGTGGAATTGTAAAACTAGAGGAAGGACATACCTAGCTGTGCACTAGGCTTATAGTTTGGCTGGTCTGGAAGGAGTGGAGACACATTGAATGACACATGCTAAAGATATGAGAATAGCGGATGCAAAGGAATACCAGGATAGAAAAAATAATTTCTACATGTGAAGAATTTTCATACTTCTAGTTTTTAACAAAATTAAATAGTTCTTTTATTAGTATTTGCTAGCACTTTCTCTCCATTCTGTTCATACCTGATTGAAGAAACATCAGACCATTGGGATTTTCCATTTTATGAATGTGTTTGCATACAATAACTGCATCTCAGGGAAACCAAAATGCATGAGCAATGTGAATTAAATGCTAAAGGGTATCTGGCCCAAATATTTGAATTCACTTTCTGCTATTCCTCTCTATACTGAATAAATATTAGACAACTGATATTAAGAAAGAAAATAAAGATATAAAATGACATTTAAATTTTGTACCAAAAAAAAAAAAAAACCTGGTTATTTTAAGCCTTCTGCCTGATACAGTTAACAGTCACAGGTATAAGTTTTAGACAATAGTTAAGATATTCCCATTAATATGGTTTTTAAGATTTTACATTTATCCACACTGAAATACTTATATAGCCTGCAGTATCAGAAAAGCAGTGCCATCTCTGCAAATAGTTGTAGAATTCATTGTTAGTGTATAGGGGAACATTTTGCTAAATAATTGTGGGATTTATTAATTTAGATAGATATGATTTAATTAGATATGCAAATATTATATTTTATAGTGAGAGTTATTTGTGGATGTAATTATTTTTAGGTTTAATAATGGTGGTCTCTTATATTGATAAGCAGATGATGGAAAGCATATCAGAGTACAAAAAAATTACAATAAAATTCAATTTCAAAGATTCTTCCCAAAATTATTTTTAAAATCTCTGAGCTTTTGATATTTAGTCCAAAATCTAAACTGAATATTTACTTCACTGTATTTTTATTTTTTAGCAGCATGGGAAAATAAAGAGGAAATAAAAAATAGAAATATTAGCAACAGTAAGATCAAAAAACCCAACATTTTTTGTAAATTTACTTATAATAATAAAAATGTTAAAATGCTATATATTAATAATGTATATATATTTTAAAAACCCAAAAATTATGAACATTCTTCTCTTAAATCTTTTCATTACAATATTTTGACTGGTGGAAAATTAAATTTTTAAATTCTGGAAACATAGCAATTGTATAAAAATAAATTGGAATTAAATATTTCGGCATTGAGAAAGTATTAATTCTGTGTTATGAACATGTAACCACCTACTTTTACCAACTGCACATTAGTCTACTGAGGGAGTTACAATTGCATCACCTCTGCTTAAACAATAGCTGGAATACTCTATTGTGAGCTCACATCTTTATTATTATAAGAGGTGCACTAAAAAGAACCTTGGATTCCAGTGATTGTGATAAAGTTTGATAAAAAACACACTTAATATATAACTTTTACTAGATAAGATCAAATCTCTGCTCTTAAAATTACATCGCTGAAGTAACCTTTGTCATTTTCTAAACATAATAAAAAAACAATGATTAAAAATCAGTTGTCCAGTCCTCAGCTTGTGGAAATCAGCAAAGTCCCATTGAAATGTTGGTTTTGTAGGTCATCTTGTCTGATGTATATAAACTGGACATGACAAAATGAACTTATGCCTCAAGTGACTTCTATATTACTATGACCTGTCAAAAACAATTGCTTAAATTATAAGGCTCTGTCCAACAATAATGTTTCTGTAGGCACAGCAACTTTCTTTGCACTCTTGCTAGTGAAAGCATTTCATTGCAGGAAAGTTGTCTTCAGGAGTACTTCCAAAGGCATAAATGCCTGAGCGCTCTGCATTATTTTGTTCTATGTCTTTTAATGCATATTTAGGAACTGATATTTGAGTTTGTGAATAATTCCACTTTAACTGTCAAATATTACTAAATCCCACATTTAAACTGCTGAATTGCAAGCTCAGCACTCTGAAGAATCACGGAATCATGGAATGGTTGGGTTTGCAAGGAACATCTGGAGATCCAGTCCAATCCCCTGATAAAACAGGGGTGTCACCCAGAGCTGGTTGCACAGAATTTTGCCCAGGCAGATTCTGCATATATCCAGAGAAGGAGATTCTGCAAACTTTCTGGCCATTCTATTCCCATGTTTATTAATATTCAGATGGAACTTCCTGCGTTTTAGTCTGTGACCATTGCTCATTATCCCATCAGTGAGCCCTACTGAAAAAAGTCTAACCCCATCCTCTTGATGTATCCCCTTAAAATGCATTTGTATGCATTTATATGATCCCCTCTCAGTCTTCTCCAGGCTAAATTGACCCAGCTGCCTCAGTCTTTTGTCATAAGAGAGATGGTTCAGTCCCCTAATTATCTCTGTAGCCCTCCACAGGACCCTTTCAAGTAGTTGCTTGTCCTCCCTGAACTTGGGAGCCCAGAACTGGACAAAGTACTCCTCACATGGCCTAACCAGAGCAGAGTAGAGGGGGAAGACAGCCACCTTACTAAGATAATTAATCCAAATCAAATTAATTAAAATAATCATGTGGACAAAGATAAGCAAGATTTAGAGACCATTCTTGACACTGTCTCTCTTAGTTAAGCAAAATTCCTGAAGATTATTGATGATTACTTAAGCTCCTCAGGGCTGATGCAATCGCTGTTGTGTAAGAAAATTGTGTACTCCAAATTTGGACAAAATGATCTTATGTACTGAATCTCCAGGCCTCTTCTAGAACACAGAGCATGTCATCAGAGAGCACATGAAATCCTCATAATACCATGTGGGGCTCATCTTTAACTCTGTACTGGATAATTTCCCCCCCACCCTCCATTTTAGATTATGTACAGCTGTTTGAGGTTTCTACACAGACAATTGAGAAAAGTGGCATAGGTTTGAGTACTTTCTTGGATAGAAGTCTGAATATATCTTATGGAGGAATTACAATGTTCATGTTGGCTCACCTGAATAGTTGAGTAAATACAGTAATTTCATGACTATAAGGCGCACCCTTTTGACTAAAATTTTCCTCCGAACCTGGAAGTGCACCTTATAGTCCAGTGCTCCTTATATAATGAACAAAGTTGCTAAATTTGCCAACCTGGAAGAGTGAGCCGCAATGGGGCTCCCCATAGCAGAACCAGGATGTCATTAGCTCCTGGATAGCCCACACTGTGAAGAAATAAAGTGAATGAAATGTCAAACTGTAATTATTCTTCAAAGAAAAAAAAATTAATGTATTTTAGAAATACATTAACCCAAATTAAAGTAACAAATAGTTTCCCAAAGTTTTTGACTGAATAAATATTTTTCTATTTGTTTAAAATTTAAGAACTGTGCATTTATAAATTGTGATACATTTTCCCTACTTTCTGAAATGGATTGCATACTGCAAATTTTCAGCTTTTACAACATCTATTAAATAAAATCCTCCGCCCAGACATTTTACTGTGGCTTTATCTCCTTACATTTTTACCTGTTACTCAATATAATTTCATCAGGTCTGTAATTATAAGGTTGGAAAAATAACCTTTATGATACCAGATGGATTCTAATTCTCAAAAATCTCTGGTGATGGCACATTCTTATTGACATTTAAACTGACTCCATTTATGACAGACTGAAGGTGATGAACAGGCCCATGCAAGAGGTCACCTTGTGTCAAAGCTGGTATACAGTCTGTCAAACACAGTGAATGTAAGGCTGCTAATGAGGAATTAACTAGATAGAATGTGGCCATTTTACTGTTTTCATGCAATTCAAACCTGTTAAACAATGCTAATCAGGTGTTTATTAAGTGAAACCATTATGCCAAACTTGCTGCAGACCCTACCACATGTCAAAGAGGTTGTAAAGTATTATTCATCAGATTTAAAGCTGATTAATGAGTCATTTAATAGTGAACCTTTCTTTTCTTAGCCTCTAGCTAAGCATATGTACCAAGGTTAAGCTAACACGTTCATGGTTTTGAAAATAAAGTTTCTGTTAAGGGGAAAGAAAATCCTCAGCTGCTCCATGAAATTTCTTATAGTTGTAAAGTTTTCTGGAGGAGGAAACTTATATTATTTTATTTTTAGATAAAAATTTAGCAAAAGAGTGGTGTAGTAATAAAAATTGAACAAGAAAACTAGAAGACTATATACATTTTCAGACTGAGAAATAAAATTTATAAATACTAAACGTAAAAAATTTCAGTCTTCAACCTTACATCCAATTTTTTATCTTTCCTAAATTTGTTATCTACACAGTATTGCAACAAAATTGATTCTGCAGAACCATCTTGACTAAAATGAAACCAAAAAATTGGTGAAATATTTGGCAGAACTGAAACAGCTATCAAAAATCTGCTGTGTTCACATCAGGGAGCAATAAAGGTATCAGTTTTGAGGCAGCAGTAAATGTTAATGGCATAATGAACAGTGAAAGCCTGAAGAGAGAACTAAAATATATGTTAAAAGAATGACAGGTTCAAATAATCTGGAGATGATAACCAATGTTTCTTCAGCAAATAATCACCAAACCAACAGACACTGATACTATTTTAAACTTCTTTTAACAGTAAGAAAGGACACTACAGAGAATGTAGCCATAAAATCTTGTATTCGTATATAGTCAGATATTAATTTTGCTTAAATTAGAAGGCTGAATAAATGTAGAACATTAGCTAATTGACTCACTTCCAAAAATGAAAAATAGAGACCCTTGTAGGACTATTATCAGCTGAGCATAACAACAAAACACTTAAAGGTGAACATGGCTCCAAACCATGAGAAAAATATTGTAGAGAAGGCTTTTAGATATAACCAGATAATAAGCCATCTATAAAAGTAAATTTAATGGCTCCATATGCATAACAGAACTGATTACTAAGAATTAAACATTTCAGATAATAAGACATAAAAGGATGAAAAATAATTTTGAAAAGACAAACTGAATTAAACCTTTGGAAAAAAACCAAACCAACATTTCATAATAAAACATAAGAAATCCAAAAATGTGGCCACTTTGCAGAGAATATGAGTTAGCACTTACAGTTAGTTATGCTGCAAAGACAAATGCATTACCTCAGCTTAGAGAAATGGCAGTGATGTGCAGTGTGGAGGTAAAGGATTAACTGATAATGTCGATGGTGGGTATGTAACTATGCCAAATCTACCTGGACACAATCCAGCACATTAAATTTCCCCATGAGTCTTTGTTACACTTTCAAGCCAGAAATACTACAGGAGTCAGCAAGGCATTTGGAATGACAGTGAAACAGAACATCCTTCCTGTGATGAGATAGAGTGAGCTTTTAAAGTACCAGGCTGCAGACAGGCTGACATATACTTTGATGTACATTTCATTACAATATAAACTAAGAGCTTCCTAATGAAATGTGCCAACAGTATAAAGATGGGAAAAATTGCCAATACAGGATCAGATTATCATATGGCAGGAAATAATAACAGATCGGATTGGAGTAATAGAAATGGAATTTAAGAGTTCGAAGTACACAGAGACTAACAGCAAGAATGACTTCCACAAGCAGTAAGTTCACCAGCCGATAAAGCTCACTAAATACATGGCTTATGGCTTGGCATAAAATAGTTAGATTTTCTCAAAATGAGATGAGAGTCTGGACAATGAAGAGCTAAGATATTTTCATCTCACTTGATGAAAATCCAGAGCCTGTTTTCTGGAGCTGTTACAGAATAAGATCACTGAGATTTGTTAATCTCATGTTGTACATGCTCCTCCTTTCTGTCATACCAACACTATCAAGCACTCCATGTGCCTCCATATCTGTTCTTGAGGCATGTGGTATGTCTTCAGTATTCCCTCTTGAAAGCATTAATCTTGTTGACAATCACATAATACCCAGGTATCTTGGGATGAAAAAATGTTCACTACCACCCCACCCTCAAACAAGGAAATAATAAAGGCACACACTTGTGGGTTAAAGAGATTTCAGTGTGGGCATGAAAATCCAGTAAAGAGCAGACTAGCCTTAAACCCTTAGTCTGGGAATTAGGACTTATTTCTTGAAGAAGGTGTTTTTAATGCTGAATATACAGTCATTGAAATCTAGGTGTATTACCTAAGCTCAGAATACACCAAGAAAAATTTTCCAATGAAGATAGAGAAAAATTTATTCATGTATCATATAAGTGAGCATTCTTCTGGAATACTTGTTTAGTTCACTTTCTTTAGAAACAGTGCAATTGAATTGTTATTGTCCTAACTAAATCCTACTGCAAGAAAATACTGCAGAAAAATATATATGCTAATTTCGCATAAGAAGAAAAATGGAAATGGATACAAAAATGGAGGGAAGGAAATTGTTTAAGATAAAGCCTCTAGTTGCCTCAAGAATGACTGATTATATGCATGATTTAAAATAGGGTGCATTGGGTTAGCATGGAAAGGTTTTGGTACCACCCACGAGCCATTAACTACATTTTTCTTTTCCCTGTCCAGCTAAGGAGGGGGAGTGATAGAGTGACTTGGTGGTTACCTGGTGTGCAACCAGGATCAATTCACCACACACAAAGCCATTATGAAAGCTAGGTAAAGTCTTCTAACCAACAGAAGCCATGCAGTCTTCCAATAGTATCAGATACAAACAAAGCACCAAATGATTTTCAGAAAAAGTTGCATTCATTTATAAGTAGGTTTCATAGAATATTAGAATGGTTTGAATTGGAAGGGCTCTGACTCTTCAGTTCAGAAAAGATAAAAAACCATACACAATTTCTCTATCTGCAGTTTCATAGTTGTTAATAAAAACTTATCCTGCAGTATTTCTTTTTTCATACTTATTTTTCCTACAACTAGTTGGTACATTTCTATCTCTTCTGAGAGATCTCTTGTAAGGTACACAAGCAGTACTCACACTAGTAAAAATAGGAAGTGAAGGCCCAGATTATGAAAAGTTTATTCTAGCTAACTCAAGTGAAGAATAATAATAAATGGATTTTTTCTTATTATTTTTAATAAATAAAATACTACAGAATTATTCCATGTTGTTGCATCAGTTATTTCATAACAAAAACATTAATCCAACTCAAATACTATTAATTCGGTATTACGTTTCACAGAATCAGATTATCATGAGTTGGGAAGGAGCTGTGAGGATCTAGTGCAACTCCTGGCTCACATGACTATGTGAAATTAAACCATATAACTGAAAGCATCATCCAGACACTCAGCTCTGGAAGTTTTGGTGCCATGACAACTTCCTTGAGAAGGCCGCTCTTGTGGCTGACCAACCCCTCAGTGAAGAACCTTTTCCTGATGTACAAACTCAACTTCCACTTCCCAAATAATCTCAGCAAGATGAGAATGCAAATTTGTCTGCTCTTTCTCTCACACACACTCTCTCTCTTGCTCTTAAACAAACCTCAAATAATATGGACAGTAAAAAAAAAAAAAAGAAAAAAAAAAAAAGAAAGTGACTCTTTAATCTTCATGTTAATCTGCAACTTCAACACCACTGCAGATTTTAAAAACTGTATCGTAACACAAACCACCCTTCCTGCCCCTTAGACTGCTTTACCGCTTACATTTTGTTAAAAAATAATTTTACACTTGGTTTTCATAGGGAAACTGTCAGCTATTCCAGAGCAGTGTGGACAAAGGTAAATGTCCAAGGAGGCATAAGGTAAGGGTCTGAACCGTCCAAACAGGGAAGCGAATCAGTTCTGTAACTCCCCAGATCCAACTGAATATTCCTATACAAAATTATTGATAAAAAGTGGATTTGCCTTTATTATTCTATATCATAAAGGAAGTAGAAATTGCTGCTACACTTTGCAGAGGCCAAACTCCTCTGCAGAGCCTATGACATAGCAAGAAGAAATGTGGGCTGAGCTCAAGATGTTGAGCTCTTAAACTCAACAGGGTATAAACAGTAGCACAAGAGGAAACCCAGAAGACTTTTAAAGTGTTTTTCAACCTGCTGTGGTTTTTCAGGTGAAAAAAAGAAAAGAAAAGTTAGTTAAGGCCTTAGGACTGCAATTCTTGCTCATTCCATTTTTCCATTTGGAGCTTCATTCTACAGTTTTTGCTGACCCCTGTGTAAATCACCAGCTAGGAATATGAATTCTTTTTCTAACATATCAGTCAAGACAATCTAAGCATTTTTATTAAGGGGATACCTAAGAAGCTGTGAGAGGAGTGGTATGACTTAACAAACAGGTTTTGGGTACATATCACTGCTGTGATATCTCTTCTCTGATAGTGTGATAAACACTTCTCTTGACACAACACAAGTTTTTAACAGGTACCAAATCAAGAAGAGTGCTTGGATTTCACAAGCAGATGAAGAGAGTTGTTTTTTACAGATTTTCTTACAACAATTTGTACTGGTTCTGTCTGGGACACAGTTTATATTCTTTGTAGCTGATACAGTGCTGTGGTTACTGGGAATTACTGAGACTAAAGCTGATATCCTTACGATATTTTGGCTGTTGCTCAATCCTTTAACTCAAGGATTTTTCAGTGTCTCATGCTCTGCAAGTGAGGAGGTGCACAAGAACACCTGACAAAGCACAGCCAAGACAGCTGACCTGAACTGGCCAAAGAGATACTCCATACTGAAGGACATTCCCAGTACATAAACTGGGAAGAATTGTCCAGGAGGTGCTGATTGCTCTTTAGGGATAGGCTGGTTTTTGGTCAGTGGGTGGTATACAGTTTTATTGTGTATTGCTTGTTTCTCTTGGGGTTTCCTGCTCTCTCTCCCTCTCCTTATCATTACTATTACTATTTTTGTTACCATTATAATTGTTGTTATTATTGTTGCTAGTATTATTATTATTAATTTTCTTGTTTCTATTACTGAATTAAACACTTGTTTCAGTCCACTAATTCACCATTTCTTTCTGATTAGCAACTAAGTGTTTGCAGGGTGCTTACTTGCCAGCTGGGGTTGTGACCCACCTATTTTTATACTTACTGTGATTCCAATCTGAGGAATATATTTGTCAGAAGGCATGGAATATAATTTGCTTCTATAAGCATATACAGTTAAAATTCATTACAGCACAAAAATAACATGCTTATTTACTATTTGATTCATTATAAATTTCAAATATATTTTTTATTTTAAAATTCTGACGTGTTGTGTATTTATTGACTCTGACACAATGAAAAGAGAGATTCATGAAGAAAGGGTTAAAAAGAGTAAAAGCTGAAAATTCCCTACCATTTTTCCTGAAGAGAGTGTCAACACAGCTATTTTAGAAGCACAGGACCAGTCACTTGTGCTGAGTAAGCAAACCCATGACCCACTGAAGTCATGCTGTACTGGGAAGAACAGAGGCAGGCTAACAGATGCCTACAAGCTGATGCATTTTGTCACTTATTGTGCTTATTATGTTTGAAGTACTTCTCCTCTAACACAAAAAGCAGGAACATGAAATAGTACCATGCAACAACAGATACATGTTTATAAACATTTTTTTCTCACAGAAGCTTTTGCATTTCTCTTAATTGTTAATCTTAATGGCCATAATTCTTCATCTTGGAAAAACTTAGGGAATGTTTATTTTAATTTTTTTTTAAAAATTAGAATGTGTTAAGACAATTGCACATGCATTTTTATGATTATATCAGCCATGCAAGTGACATAACCTGTAAGTCAGATCTTTGTAAACAAAGAACTCTTTGGTGCTAAAATGAGTTTGCTAATTTACGGGGAAGGGTAAATGACAAATTATCTGACATTTAGGGATATGAGTGCCTCAGGACTGGAATATGCCTCAGTTCCAAAGAGCTGTCTGAAGCAAATCCAGAAGTGTCAGACAGTGAGTCCATAAATTAATACTATATATAATGAATGTGCATACTTTCAAAGTTCTGTAATATTGACAAAGTAATTAGAATACCATTTATAGTTAATGTATATTTTTTTCTAAATAAAAATTGAATTATTTAAGTGGAATACAGTTATGAATTCTATCATCCTGTATCATTTCCCAATGCATCCAGTCTAAAGTCCGTAAAGACTAATAGATCCTGGCAATTTCTAGTGAAGGAAATATTATATCTACTAGCAAGTGATCTATATTTCTACAAACATATAATCATTTGCATTGTTTACATTTAATACTGTAATACTTCTACCATGCTATCACTGCCACAAGTTACTGAATAATATAACCAATATGCCTTGGAGAAGTGAACGAATCTGCAGTTTTCCATGTATTAATGGAAAAAACCTTTCTTCACAACTCTGTTTTAATTTACATTTTCTGAAAAGGCATGTCATAGTGCGGTTATCAATGCAGATAACAAATGTTTAAAAAAAACCCTGGATTGTGGCCAAATCCATCAGGTTCATCTTCCAAAAGATAAATTCCAATAGTCCATCCCTGATGACAGTGCATTGAATATCTTTAACTTTTCCATCAGAACCATTTAGTGTAACTATTGCTTCTCCACAGCTTGAACATCACTACCATTGTCAGAACCAGGCAAACAAATTTATGATGATGTTCCTGGGAATAAGGAACTAATGCAAAGGGGATTTCTCTGTAGTTCTTCATTAACATTTTATTCATTACAACAAGGGAGTTATAAGAGTTTCCTTTTACGCAAATTAGGTCACAGGATAAAAAATACACAGCATGGAAACACAGTGTATTACTACGTAGAACAAAAGATCTGGTTAATAAATTATGATAATGGAATTAGTCTACTGCTAATGCTGAGAGGCACATTTAAATATTATGAAATTTTCTTGGAGAAGGAAAATCTGTTGCATGTATTCATAAATTGTTTTTCTCCTATGTGCCTCAGTTTCTGCAGTCCTTTTTTATGTTATTTCCCTCTGAGGGAATGTATGTCTCTTACTTTAAACATTTGTTTTGGTTTGTTAAAAGGAACATTTTGAGAGGGTAAAAGACAAATTTTTACTCCCCTGTTTTTCAAATGAATGCTTTAACCAAGTTCAGAGATGTCCTGGATCAATTCAAGCAGATTTGTTCTAGAAATGACAGCGTGTGGAGTACAGAGCCTGAAAATAAATTAGGTTAATTTAAAAACCCCAAACCTTTAAACATTAATGCCAAGAAGATAACCATTAAGGAAACATGTGGTCCTTGCCATAGATATCTAGTATCATCAAAGTTCTTTAGTTAGTTTATTTATTTACTAGAGTTATTTGGTTTGTTTCTTTCATTTGGATTCAATTTATTTCTAAGATTTATTTAAACAAAATAGGCTATATTCAGACCTGGTTTAAGTGGTCTAACTCTAGTGAGCTAATTAATTTGCAACTACCTCATTAATTCAGTGATTACCTTCAGTTTATTCATTACATTAACTTAACTCCTCTTTTTCTATTTATGCAAGGTCTGAATAGACTCAAAGGATGGCAAAATGAAGACTCTTACAAACTATTTTTTTGGCAGGAAAATGAGGAAAGATTCTCCACTTCCTACAAAGCAAAGAAATAAATTTTAACCATTTTTCTGGGAATGTCTGTACTCTTGCCAGTTGAGGGTATTACTTTTGCCAAAATAGCAGAATTTAGCAGAGCGGTATTTTACACAGAGCAATTTCTGCTCTAAAATCTCTAAAATGTCCTATTGGTTATTAATAAAGGTGTCATTAGCAAAACATGAAAAGAAAACATTACCAGACTTTACCTTACATAAGCTGTAGTTGTTATAGAGGATGTTTCCAGAGAAAGAAAACAGTGCTTCTGTAAACTGCTTAAGCACAAACTTAGGAAAAGGTCCCCGTTGTAACTTGGATTGGAATGTGAGCAGGAAAACCGAGTGGAAAGCAAAGTTTTATTCTGCTTCTGGAAATCATACATATAAAGTTCTTGGTCCTGAATGTGAAGTATGAAAAAAAGTTCTCTGTATTTCCTCCTCCCCAAATCTTCCTATTTGCTCATAGTTTTCCAGATACCTCTCCAGACATTTTAAATATCCAGTGCATTTTAAATATTCTTTTTTATGCATAATAATAATTATTATTCAATACCTACTGGAAAATTCAACAAACAGTAATTCTCAATCACAATATGAATCCTGTTAAAAGCACATGCTGAGAACAAAGACCACTGATTTAAGAGAAATCATCCTTTTCTGAGCAAGCTAATGTGCATGTAAGAGTAACTCCTGCACAAGTCTATGGTGCATTACAGGCCTTGTACAGTAGATAATCCAAACTGGAACTGACCTTGGCAACAGTCCAGGGATGATATTTTCCCAGGGAGGAGCTACACTTGAATTTATTTGACTCAAGATTTAGGCACTAGCATCATATTAATAAACTTTTTTCAATTATTTAAATTTTAACACTTTATAAAATTACAAATCTGATGTATTTCCTAGATTTATGCCTAAATCTGCAAAATTGTCACTAAGCTCAATGGTGAAAACTTTGGCCTTTCCCATTTTACAAAATTTTATAGCATCAATAGAATAGTACCTATTGTTATATAGAATTGCTTTTCTAGAAATTCAGTTTAACTGAAAATACTTTTCTTGTTGAAGTGCCAATTTAATCCTTTAGAGACAGCATATGTATCAACCCTTCATTAGACAGCATTTCAGGATAGAAAGAAAATTTAGAAGTTTTAAAATTTTGAATGGCATTACTTTTGTTCTAAAATCATCATCATTTGCTCTAAAACCACAATAGTTTAGTAATCTGATCCAGTAAATAACTGCCCAAAAGCGTTGATTTTTTTTGTTATGTTTGAAATAATCTATATCCTCACTGCAAAATTGTCTTATGCTCTAAACCACATCAGAAAAATGTCTAAAGCAGCTGTTCTGAACCATGCCTGACCTGTGCCAGGTCCCAGAGAGCAGTGTACACTTGTTTGCTGAAAGTCTCAATGCTGTGTGCGTGACAACTGCCCAAACTTCTCTGTTACCAGAGGAACAAACTAGGGCTACTCTTCTTGTCCCACACAGAAGATGTGACTGAGATAACTCAGAGACAGCAATCAGGGCTGTTAGCTGATCTGTCTTCTTTAAAGGAAATGTGGGAGGAAAAGCACAGGGCTGTGTTTCTGGACTTAATGAGAACAGAGAGGAGAAAGACAGTAAGGAGGGTTAATTGATTTCAAAGGAAAATTTGTTGAAATCCCAGGGACAAACTAGCCCCGTTATGCAGTCAGAGAAGGAATTTTGGCCAAAGGCCCAACTGTCTGGGAAAAAAGTTTCTTAGTGAAGTCAGTGCAGATGTTACCTACAGCTGTTCTGGCATCCCCACCCTCAGAGCCAGCCAGTAGGCTGGTGGGTATGGGTGATAGTCCTACTGTAAGTTGGAGGCTGGCCTAGGTTTTGGCACCTCAGGGAAAATTTATTTAAGAAGGCTAAAAATTATGTCAGATGAAGAACACATTAGTTCTTCTGAAATACAAATCATTGTAAGTAATATCAGAACAATTCCGTTTCTGAGGGTTTTTTTCCAGATCTGTAAAGAACTTACCACTTCACCCTAAAGTCTCATAGGTATTTAAAAACCTTATTGTAGCTGACAATAATGACTTAAGTGTCTGTTTGTATCTAACAATTTTTTTCTTATTTCTATAGTAGTCTTCTATCCTCAGTAGGAGGCTCCGTAGGTGAAAATCATCATAATTATATATCTTAATTTGTCCATAAAATGATACATTACAGATTTACTTGTCTTCCCTTCTACCTTACAGGATGTCTAACCTTCTTACATTCAGTGGGATTTGACTTAAAATACTGCAATTTGTGAGTGGAAAAGAGTATAAAATACTTCAATATTTCAACTGATTTTTTAGCAAGAATACTGTCTTCAAAACTGTCCAATTTTATAGACTTTTTGTGTGATTTTATTACCTCTTTTTGCAGACTATCTGTATTTTTAGTTTATGGTCATTGATTTTACGAGCTTCCTAATTTCGAGCTAGATGAAGCTGTTGAAAAGTTCTGTGTGCTTGTAAGTGTAATCCATACTGCAGTCATCTTTTGGAAAGCATTAATTGCAATCACTTACTGCACATGAAACAATAAAATATTACATCTATATTTTTAAGGACAGTGATCAAGTGAAGTATCTTTTCTCATATATCCTGTTTTCCTATTTTCCTGCCCTTTAAAGAGATTGTCATGTCATTTGTAAAGAAGGATGAGCAATATATTCAGTATCTGTATGTATTCATAGGCATTTGGTTTTTTCTAGAAGCCTCTAAGTTTGGTAAAGCTCCCAAACTACTGCAAACTTACTAATTCTGAATAATGGTATTTTCCATACCACACTGTATTCTACCAAATATTGAGGTATTGCAGCATCCACCTTTGCTCTGGAAGAAAACTAATCTTTATTTTTAATTTTTAATAGATATCCTTTTAATATTAGTGATGCTTTTGCTTTATATAAGAGTAAGCATATAAGACTTCTGAGTTAACATTTTAAAACTCCTTTCTTTCTATTCTTATTGTCTTTGAAGCCAGTTTGAAGCAATTCTGAAGATCCTCTCTGGACACAAGGCTTTAATGTCAGTGAGATGATTCACAGGACTTAACATTTTTACAATAACTTCAAGACTTTTCTATGCTTACTTGAAATAAAGTATTTCTCATACTATGAATTTGACACTTGTAATCTCTGCAAATATTGCAATCATTTTCCAATTATCATTTATGCTATATTTTTCATCTGCAGCTCAGGAAATAGTATTTCTAGAGTTTTGTTCATAATAAATAGATTGATATCATGGTTCTAGATGTAGAGTACTGTTCAGGAACAATTTAAAATTTATTTTGAATATTTTCTAGACTTAAAGTAAGAAATTTAAAACACTAGGCTATTTCTAAATGATGACAGAGAAGTGAATTAAAGGTTTCATTAGTACTACTGAATTAATGATGGCTTAAAAACTGATTTCTCTAAAATACATGTCATGTAGTGTTGTACGATTAGAATACTCAAGATTTATAAAGTCATCAAATTCATCTTTTTCAACTGAAGCAAGAATACATGTACACCAGTATTTTTTAACCTCTTCCCCTGACCTTCCCTTTTTCTAATTACCTTGTTCCAGGATTTGACTATCCCTTACATTTGAGGTCATTACTCTTTCGGAACATCAAGCCCTGTTCTCAGTGGCTGCAAGGCCAGCCCCAGAGAAAGATAGTGAAGGGAGTTATATCCAGCTGGCACCTGGTCACTGGGGGTGTTCCCCAGGCTCAAAACTGGGGCCAGTTTTGTTTAAAATCTTTATCGATCGTTTGGTAGAGGGGATCAAGTACACCCTCAGTAAGTTTGCAGATAACAACAACCCAGCTGAGAGTGTTGATCTGCTGGAGGGCAGGAAGGCTCTGCAGAGGGATTTGGACAAGCTGGATTGATGGGCCAAGACCAAGAGTATGAGGTTTAACAAGGCCAAATGCCGGGTTCTGCCCTTGGGTAACAACTACATGCAGTGCTACAAACAGGGGGCAGAGTGCTGGAAACTGCCTGGCAGAAAATAACTTGGGAGTGCTGGTCTACAGAAGTTGAATATGAGCCATCAGAGTATCCAGGTGGCCAAGAGGGCCAATGGCATCTTGGCCTGTATCAGCAATAGTGTGGCCAGCAGGACCAGGGCAGGGATTGTCCCCCTGTAATTGGCACTGTGGAGGCCACACCTCAAATCCTGTATCCAGTTCTGGGCCCCTCACTGCAAGAAGGACACTGAGGTGCTGGAGAGTGTCCAGAGAAGGAACAAACTTGGTGAAGGGTCTGGAGAACAAGTCCTATGAGGAGCAGCTGAGGTGGCTGGCGTTGTTTAGTCTGAAGATGACTCTCAGGGTAACCTTACTGCCTCCTACAACTCCCTGAAAGGAGTCTGCAGCCTTGTGGGGTTGGTCTCTTCTCCCAGGCAAGCAGTGATAGGATGAGAGAACATAATCTTGAGATGCACCAGGGAGATTCAGGTTGGACATCAGGAATCATTTCTTCACAGAAAGTGTGATTAAGCATTGGAATGGACTGCCCAGAAAAGTGGCGAAGTCACAGTCTCTGGAAGTGTTCAGGAAATGACTGGACACAGCACTGAGTGCTACAGTTTAGTTGTTATGGTAGTTTTGGTAAAAGGACGGATGCAATGATCATGGAGGTCTTTTCCAACTTTAATGAATCTATGATTCTGTGATAAGTTATGAAGGTTGTAATATCATAGTGTTTCCACATGTATGTTTTATAACAACAAACTTGTACTTTGTGAATCAACATCTATCACTATATTCTATTAAATGATCAATAATTATGCTGCTGAGGTTAATGGAGATTTTAATGTTAATTCTGCTGACTGTATTGCATGAATAAAGCTAGCTGGAAATCAGCATCTACTTTTTGCTTTTCATATAATCGTCAATAATAATAATGTATTTAAATGAAAATAAGAATAAAAATCCACTTCAAGAATCAATAATGTTGATAATGATATTGTAACAGAATATGTCTAGCTATGGCTCTCAGAGCTCCACACAAGCAACTCATTCTGGTTAGTAAGCCAAGCAAAATATAATGTGGAAAATATACAGACAATTGTGTAACCCTAATGTTAACGTGTCTAATAATATATGGACTTTGATTACATCAGAAGGTTCTGCTGATACCATGCACTGCCTTTGAGACAGAATTACTGTCTTAATAGGTAGGAATAATAATTTATTCCAGCAGTGTCCCTTATTGCTGCTGAATGTAACACCCTATGTTTTTTATTCAAGACTGAACTTTAGATTCATTGTTCTCACTTATAAAAAATACTTTTTACTGGGTTTCAAATACAATTATTCATCTAAATTGAGATGTATTGTTCTATATTAAATATTGTTTACATCTGTATGCTCTGTGTCCTATACATGCTGGAATTTTATTCAAGGAAAACTGCAGAAAGATATTGTATCTTTGGTGGAAAAGGCTGAATTGTTTATTCTGAAATTATTTATTCACGTTATTAGTATTATTAAAATTTACATTGTAAAAAGGCTTCACTAAAGACTTATCATGTTAATAGTTATAATAATTATAGAATTCACACCCTCAAAAAAATTTGCAATTATTAATAAATCCTTGGATATCTAGATTTTTAATTCCTCTTTTTCAAATTATTTTTCACAAAGCCTGACCAATGAGTAGATTTTTGTGCTCTATTCTTGAATCTAGAAATAATTTATTTATTTTAATTGTTATAGATTGATAAATACTCTGAACATTGTGTCTTGTTGCACAAAATCAACTTAAATTTACAAGGCCCTACAAATGAGGTATTAAACATTAATACAAATGCTATTAAATGTGTTATTAGTCATGTACTCTTCAGGAAAAAGATTATTGTATGTTCTTTTAAATATTTCATCTACTCTCATTCACCTACTAACTAATATGTCATGGCCTGGAGTGCCAAGATTCCCCATCCAAAGCTGGAATTCAGGTCTTAGATGGAATTACTCTTTATTTAATTAAAGAAAAAAGAGGAAGAAGAAGAAGGAGGAATCAAATTCATGAGAAAAGCCCAATGGAAAAAAAAAATTTTCTGATTTTTCCTCTCTTCTTCCTAAGCACTGTATAATTCTGATTAGTAAGACTTAAATAAAAGCTGGTTTCCTTCTAGGTACCTGCTATGCCTTCCGCAGGGACAACTGGAATGCTGAGCTGTGCCTAGGAGATTATAAATGTCTGTTTTTTCCTCTTCTTTTCTTTCTTTTCTTTTTTTTTTTTTAATTTTTTTTTCTTTTTAACATATACTTGTGATTTTAGAATTCTGGTCACTCCAGTTAATTTCCTCTTAGAATAAAGCACCCATCATAAGAATAAAGTGCAGGAGGCATGTGTAGCTTCTGCAGGTCAACAGCCAAAATGGACAATTTCTATATCTCAGAACTGTAGCTGGAATAATTCTGCAATGTTTCTTTCAAGATGACAAGAAAAAACAAACAGAATAGGGAATGAAATGCTGCATGCTAGTTCATGAAGTCAGAATACAATTAGGAGATCTCATATAGCTATGAATGTGCTTGGTACAGAACTTAAAAGGAATATTTTTCACAAATTAATCTTTATTTTCCTTACTAATTAATAAACACCATGCTGTGAATAACTGGTGATAATGTTCTAATAAGAAAAATCAATAAATTTACACCCAGGGTCACTGTAATTGATGCTGCAGAATAGAAAAATGTATTCTCCATTGATCCTTTAGCAATCTTCTAACTAAAAAGGAGAGGAAAGAAAGCCAATTACTGTAGTATGCCTCTGAAAATGATAAGATTAAAACAAGCTAATTATGTGTTCTTGAATAACTACAATTTTTGATGAAAGTAAGTAGAATAAGGGCATCCTGCATCTCCAGTACAGAGATATTACCTTTTACTAATTAAAATATAGCAATTTTACATTTAACTTCTCTTAACCAATAGGCAAACAAATGGTTAGAAAAATAAAACTTTAAAATCTCCCAGGATTAAAACCTTTTGATGTTGCTGTGAAGACAGGAATAAACTGAAGAATGAAACAAGCTCCTGTAGCACTGAAACTAAAGGAATTTTCATACTTGAGGAAACAACATTTAAGGAGAAAGACAGTTACCACAAACATAACATCCTATGAATATATGCCCATGCTTTGTGTTTTGCATAGAAAATACTGATCATTTCACATAGTGCCACATATGCACAACCATGGTGCCTTCCATAGAAGGCTTATCCATGCTGGACCATGGCTGTAACAATTAATAAATGATCAATACAGAATAATGCAGATAGTCAGCAGCATCCACTGCACATTTTGGTCTCATGATCCACTAAAGTATGTAATTAGAAAAATCAGATTTATCTTTCAATTATTAAGTAAACAACCTTTCTTTAAATCTGTTACTAAAATTCATTAAAATACTTGGAAACAACTAGATTTTCCTTCTTCCTTTTATTTGCTACTGTAGATAAAATGAAGCCCACTAGTAATATAAGGTAAAGGCATTATTCAAAGTAACTTGAATGTACATGCAAAAACATGTATTTTTATTCTGACTTCAAATACTTAATTTCAGTTTAGACTATAACATGCCATTTTGAAGGTTAGATTTAATCAGATTCCTCACTTTCAGATATTCATGGAGGTGCATGTTAAACCTGTTACTTTGCCACACAGGCATCTCCTATTGAGCCAATACAGAAAATTGAGCACTTTTCAATGACCTATTCAATTCCCTCTAACATTGCTGGATTCATTTATTTTGACCATACTCAGTAGTCTACTCAGTGTCTCCCAAACACAGCTTGTAAACCACTGGAACAGGTTGTCCAGAAATGTGGCAGATGCCCCATCACTG
The DNA here is from genome assembly GCA_013186435.1 of Turdus rufiventris. Taxonomy (NCBI): domain Eukaryota; kingdom Metazoa; phylum Chordata; class Aves; order Passeriformes; family Turdidae; genus Turdus; species Turdus rufiventris. The sequence goes on from PYHW01010678.1 coordinate 855,979, forward strand.
GAAATACCCATGGTCAGATTGGATGGGGCTCTGAGCAACCTGATCTTGTTGAAGATGCTCCTGCTTATCTCAGGACTAGATGATCTTTAAAGGTTCCTTCCAACCCAAATTTTTTTCTGACTCTATATCCCAAACCCACAATATTCTAGTGAAGGTCAGTATTCTAGGCATTCCCGAATTTATCAGATGGGAACTCTGAGATTAAAAGCCACCATTACCACTGCACTAGAAAGTCACTAGATAGAAACAAAACTTATGAAGCAGGAACTAATGAGGTTAATCATTTGACTTCAGTTTCATTGACATCTTAATCCCCATACAATGGATCCTGGAAACCAGCTGTATTTTGGTCCTTTCCTAGGCACGGCTTTAGGTTCAGCTATAAACTCTGGAAAACCATTTCCCCTTTAATAACATTCTTTTTAATATTTCTCCATATTTTTCCCTGATCATCAGCTATCTCTACTGACTCTTAAGTCAAAGACATAAAGCCAGTGTATTTGAAGCTGCAGTTACTACTCTAATTGCCTGATAATTACCTACAATACCTGTTTTTCTTAACCTATGTGTATAATAAGCTATTGCCACAACAGTTCCCTTACTGGGTGTAGGTGTGTGCGTTTTAAAGTGGGAGATTTTCTACATACACAGAGAAATACAGCTATAGATTCACAGACAACATCTCATTAATCAGTCAGTAATAAATGTCAAGAGGGGCAGTTGAAAAAGTATATCACTGTGGAAAACCAGTCTTTTGAGTCTGCGTTTTACATAGTTTTGTAAATGTGATTTTTAGGACTTTTTTGGTCTCATACTTCTCAGAGAAAAAGACAAACTGAAAGTTAAAAAATATATAAAAAGCACACTTCGCCCTAGGCATGCTTTCACTAATTTTATTTTGTTATTATTCAGTTCACTGAGCTTGCTCAAGTTTAACATTTCAATTAGTTGTGTAACTACCTAAAAAGGACTATCATATAAAGTAGTTTCTGTTTTAGGGGATCCTGATGCTAGTCCATAACATACAAACTACTTGTGCATGCTGCTTAAACAAGTTTGATCAAACCTACAGGACTATTCCCTGGTGGTATGTTCTAGAAAGAATGCTAGAGGTGCACGTCTCTGACTTTGCATGGACATGGGCAACAATTACAGAACAGTGAAAACAGTCACTGAATACTGGTCAGGAAGATTCCTCTTTCAGGGCCCCCTTTTGATCCATTTTTCTACATTGAAATCACTTTAATGAAATATTTAATTAAAATAATATTCAAATAATTGTATTTCTGAAAGAGAAAATAAATTTAAATGTTCTCTATGATTAGCCACAGGTGTCAAAGATTGGCTCTGAAATAAAATAAAATAAGAAAAATATCCCCACCAGTTTTTTACTCTAGTGCTATTCTTCCTTTAATATTATGTTGAAATTTTTCATTGAAAGCCTAACAGGACACTGAGCACCCAACACTATTTCAGATTTCAGCAGCTGAAACATTTTGAATACAAAAAAGAAAAAAATTAATGGTAAATGTTCAGTACATTTATTATACACACTGACCTTAATTCACATATGTAAAATCAAAGTATATTACAAAAGTGTGTTAAACATTTTTGCTTTCACTAGCATTATATTCCATTATTAGTGTCACTAAGATGACTATTTGCATTCACACATGCTTCACTAGGCTTTTTTACAGCTGCAATTGTCATACACTACTGAAGTCATCTTTGCATGTAACAAGCAAGTAAGATCAGAGAAAATAGAAAAGACTGGAAAGAATAAAGAGAGAAAAAATGTCAATGCTAACCTGAAACCAAGTTATAATTCCTTCAGCTTTGTATTGGGCTTGCTTATATGCTTCCTTGCTCATCTGATCCCTTTATTTATTCAAAGTGAATTTAAATTATTTGAGTAGTGCTTGTAGATACAGAAATATGCATGTGATTCAGTTCTAAAAATTAAGTCCCAAGTATAAGTGTCAAACTCCTATAGTCTAAATTTGATTCTTAAACAACAACAAAAAAGAAATGTCTATCACCAGAGGAGAAAATCCAAGTATTTCAAATACTTCTTTCAGGAGATTTTTGAATTGCCGGCTGTAGAGTCCACTGAGTATCCAGACATACTAGTTTGTGCTTATGATTACTTTCAGACAGATGAAGTTGGGAGATATGAATTGTATTCTTCTAATTTTTAGATGGCTTAAAGTGATACTTGAGGCAAAGGGAGTAAAAATATAACTCTTAAAATACCTGCTGGCTTCAGAATAGGTGTCTAACCAGTTACATATCAGCAGAATGAGACCGAGTACAAAATTCACCAACAAAGTCCATTTCTGAGGAATTTGATACTAGAGATTTTTAAAGTGGACAAAACTAGTGGTTGATACAAAAATCCAAAGAGGACTTGATTCTATGAAAAAGCATAGCCTCATGTCCAAAGTCAGGAATTTTTGGTATATTGTTTATGACAGAATAAGTGTAGCAGAGTTAGAAGGAGTTTGAACTAAAAAATTGTGTGTCCTTTGACTTGTTATTGGCCTTCTGAAGAGGCTGTGTCTTCACTTGTGTATTACACATTCATGACTCTTAGTTCAGGACTACTCAATGAAGGCCCTAAATGAAAGCATTAAATCTGTGAATTTATTTTGTGGAGATTTAGACAAAAACATATGTGAAGAATATTTTGAGACCCTCAGTCCAAGTCTCCAATGAGCAATTTAACAAGTCTGAATTTAAAATGCTGCTTATGTGATAAATTTGAAAAATCTCTGGCTTTTAGGATAGCTCAGAAGGACAGCTAATAAGGCAGCAAGTACATCCTTACATATGTGTTTTCAAGAACATAATCTGACATAGATCAGACAATCACAGGTAAATGTGCCTACTTCACTACATTGCCTAAAGCTCAGGCAGAGAAATACTTGCTTCAGAGTATCTGAGTGTTTTGTCCAGATTTTCTACACCTTTTGTTAAGCTCTTTGCAAAACTTTTCCCACTATCTTCTTCATAATTCATTCATCTTTCTCCTTGGCTCACATACCTTCTTCTCCCTGAATTTTACCACCACTTTCCTTCTTTCCTTTCCTCTGTCTTCATCTTCACCTCTACCTTTAGTTTAGCCTTTGTTTTTCCTTTCTCATCCTTTTCCTTCCCCTACTCCTCCCATTACCTCCTTTTTTTTGTTCAAAGCAACCTGAGGAGCACTGTTCGCTCCTCAGAGTGGAACCAACAATGTATTTATATGTCTACATTATTTTGCAAGTGCAGCCCCTTCTTGAGAAACTTTCCATTACTTATAAATACAAAGGAAAAACAATGATCATTTGGAGTCGGAATGCAAGGGAAAATGCTGGCTGCTCTGATTTCTAGAGAATCCAGCTAGCTATTCTGTGTGCAAACAGTTGCTGAAGATGCTGCCATTCAGTGCCTAAGAATATGTTCTTACCACTTCAGCCCCAAGAAGAGCAGAACCAAAATATTTTATCCTCGCTACAGTGAGGTAGTGAGTTTATAATGATTTATAAATGAAAGTTGCCCTGTTTTGAAAGTGTTCTGCATAATAAATGTCTGAACAGTTTCAGCTCTTTATCATCCACACAGACTATATTCACAGAATAGATAACCAGTTATGTTGTTCAAAATATAAAATTGGCATGTGTTTATGTCTTTTATCCTTAACATGTTCAACATTCTTGCAAAACTTGCACATTTAAAAATAATCCTATCCACGTTCTGAAGGCTTCCTACCTAAAAGGTATACATGAATATATTTAAAACAGGTGTATATGTAAACTTACTGTGGTTTGTGTTTGTAAATAAACATATATATTTGATTACTGTTTTTCATTCCTTTCCACTTTCTTGTTCTTTATGATCTATTATTTCTTGCTGGCTATAAAGCAGCAAGTGTTAACACCTCTACAACTAATGAAGCATATATTTCTTCTTTGAATATATTATAGTCATAGCACTAAAGAAAGAGCAGTTGGGGAACCTTTAATAGCAATGCAGCATGTGTTGCTCTTCTAATATGTTTTAACTTTGCTACCTCTGTAATAACGATCAAGTTTGCTACATTCATGCTACAGGTGGAAACATTTTCCTGGTTTGCATAATTCTATAGTATTGAACCTAATTGAAATGCAAGGGAGAAAAATCTCTTTTAGATTAATAGATTTCTTTCTCTAACAGCATAAATTTTCTGTATCCCAGAGTTTATAGATTATTTCAAGTATTGAAAACATAGTTGACACTCTGTCTACCCCCCACACCCCCCATTATGGACTAAACCCTATTTTATTTCTCTTCAATTAAATGAAAGATTTCACTTCATTTTATTCCATCTAGTAATACATGTAAGATACATTTTTCACTACAGAAGGAGAAAAATTATCAAAGCTAAAATTAATTGTTCGTATTTTGTTCAGCAGTAGCAAAAGATGCAAAGAAAAAATCAAACACATCTAATAAAGTACTTGTAGCAGCTGAATCCTTGCTTAAAGTGCATAAAAATATTCTGGGGAAATTAGAATATCCATATGAACTTGGATTGTCAGGAAAATACACACACACACACTCATAAATCCAAAAAGGAAGGAGTAGGAAAAATGAAATAATAATTTCATATGCTGCAAACAAGGTATGCCTCACACTACCATAATTAGGTAGAATGGAGTAGAGTAAATCGCTTTCAGTGTGAGATAAGCCTTGAACCTGCATCACATAATCTCCTACATGAAGTTTGATGATATAGAAGGAAAACTTCAATGTCTTGCCAATTTTCTCCCAAAAATCTTTTGGGAGGTCTTTTTTTTTTAAATCTCACTTTATTTTATTTTGCATTGTCCCTCCTACTGTCCCAACTTGAAAATCACCTCAACCATATTAAATTTCATTTTAAAATATATCATTTCATCTGACAGAAATTACTACTGGACATCAATATATGGCAACTGGAAAGTATTTCTAGTATTTGAATATTCATTTCCCTTCATGAACCTCAATGAATTTTATTCACAACTGCTATTCTGAATGGAATTTTGTTCATAACCCAAAACAACTTAATCAGAAAAATACCTTCTTTTGAAATTTCTTTAAAATAGGTTAACAAGCATTCAAGATAATCCTAATTTTTACACTTTGTCAAACCCACTAATGTTTCCAGCAATGCCCTCCAGTATTTTCTGCTATTCATCAGTTCCAGGAGTATTCATCTCACAAAACATATCTGTGTAACTGGCATTAATTGGCACACTGATTGGCAGAGCATAACCTACCATGTCATGCCTAGAAGTGGTCCATCTATGTCAATACCAAAGGAGAAGAGGTGAAATGCATGCACAACTCAATGTCACTACCCAGCATGGATGACAACACTTTGGTCTCCAGGCCATACTTTCCCCCATGATACTAAACCATTGAAATTTGAAAGTGGAAAAATATGATTTTCATCTATAGGCCAGTTGTGAGTTAGCACAGATGTCAGGAAAATGACCACTTTATCTTTCCTCCTAAGTCTTCTGTACCAATACCACCACCCCCACTCTTCTTCTGTCACTCTTGATTACATCCTGATACCAGTTTTTTATGGTTTTGCCTGAAGCAATTCCACCAGCCATGTTAGAATCAATGTCTCTTTTGCCCATTTCTCTCACAATTATTTCTGTACCTTTTTACTACAGTGTTTTGAAGCGATGGCTCTTGGCCACCCTCCTGCAGGTCTGCTATAAGGCCATTGCTATGTCTAAAAGATGTCCTCAGTACTTGCTTCCATCACTGTACCTAAAAGAATGTAACAAAAAAAAAATCCAAAAATCAAAACAACCAAAACCAACACAACCAAAGGAAAACAAAAAAGAACCCAAACAACCAAATGAAAACAAAACAAACATCAGGATTTGAGAGACATAATAAAGGAGATATGGTGATACATTATAAAGGAAGATAAATACTCCATTATCTTTTATACATTTTTTCTTATATTTTAAACACTTTGGGGAAGTTTAGCAACAACAGAATCATGCAAAACAGGAACATATTTCATGTGTGCCCTTTATTCTGACTGTGAGAAGAATCTGCTTGAGGATGAATTTATTATGCAAAGAAGAAGGCTGATGCTCCCTCACCAGTACAGTGGAAATTCAGACTAAGGAGAGCAGATGCACCAGGAAAGTTTCATGTGGAGCAGCCTGAGTGTTGTTCCTGCTTGTTGAGGAATTGTTCTCTTAATAGAGATCACCAAATTTCAGTACATTTCTACATATTAAGGTCATTAGTGTATAAGACTTTGAAATAAATCTTCAGAAATCAAATATAATGTTAATATGGGAAGCTGATACAAAATTTTACACTGTGGGTTTTTTCCATTACATTAAACATGAAAAATCTAAGTATTTTATAAGAGAACTGTTAATTGCTGCATGACTGGACATGAATTATACTTCTTTATCTTAATTCCTGACATTTCTGTCATGGATCATCATGTCATGTTCAGCTCAGTCACTTTAGTTTATAACTTGAGACAACAAACACGACAAAATATGTCACAATAACCCAGATAGTATGTCAGGAATTTTTAGGGGAAAAAAAATGGTTTATCTTTCAGCTTGGACATTTTCCTTCCCCACAACCCCGCACCCTCCCCAGAAAAAAAAAAAAAATAATTATTATCTTCATCACAACTGCAACTGAAATGCAGTTCAAAATTTAAAATTTGTACTTTTCTCTATTTTTTTTTAGTCTGCAATTTATATCTATATCACTAAATAGCCAGCTAAAGAAATATTTATAAGATAACAGCAAAACTAAAGGGAAAGAATTAAACTTAACTTGCATTATGGAAATTTTGTTATTCCTCTTTTCATAATCTATTCAAGATGAGAAGCTGATATTCAGGCATAACATTTTGTTCTTCAATGAGCTCTTGATTATATCCAGTTTTAAAGAGACTGCTTGAAGTTCAAGCATGTTAAATGATCTGGTCAAGGTTATAGTCTAAAACTATGTATTGAATTTGTATTGAATTTATCTTGGAGCATGGCACACTTCAATTTTCCTGTATCCCATACTGCTTCTCTATTTCTGTTTTAAATCAGGAATAAACCAGCATGGTATAAAGTATACCAGAACACTATGTACTGAAAAATGAAAGCACCAGATGCTTGTTGCAAAATGCAAAACCTGTCAAAGAGAGTCATAGAAAAGTTATTCTTTGAGAATACTTTCCTATATAATCTGCTTATTCCAAGGCTTGTTCAGATTTTTATAAAGGTTATAAAAGGGGATACTGTAGACTGAAGCTGTTTGCAATTTGTAGGGACCATTTTGTTGTCAACTGGTATATTTTCCAATGTTCTTCATTATTAGGGAAACCAATTAAAACATGCTTAGTCTGTGCCACGTATGTTAAATGTATGATTTGTAGAGGATTTTTACCTGCCCAATACCTTTATTCTATCTCATTCTCCCTCCTTCGACCCACATTCCTCCATCTTGGGTTAGTGGGTTCACTTTTTTCGCTTTTAATAAGAGTTTTGTGTTAAAACTGGCAGGTTGAAATGCTTGACGTGAGAATTCTCAAACTGTCTTAACTAGATTTTGGCATTTAATAAGCTGTAAACTGCTGAAGCTATTTGCAGATGAAGCCTCATTTTTGTCCATCAGCAGGGGGCTGGGAGCATAATTAATTGAGTGAAAGTTAAAAGACAGACAGCATGGTTACATTTATGCAAATATTACAGAAGAACATCTAACAGAAAAGAAAAATACCTTGTAAATGATTGGTTTGGTTTTGGACCAAAATCCACAGGGTCCACTTAAACACTGCTGATTGTGCATATGACAATTAAGGTCTATAGTGTTGGGTTTTTAATATACATTCTGCAACGTAAAAAAAAGCCAAAGTTCCAAATCCAGTGAGACAATTCAATTTCTGTTTTAAGGTTTTTACTACTCTTGAATGTTAAAATACATTTTTTTAAAAATGGTGTTACAAAAATCACACAGTGCATGTGTCATCAACCATATGCCAATCTCTGTTCTTAATTTCTTTTATTCCTATTACAATCATGTGCATTCTGATACACCAAATAGTCCACTTAGTTAAAGTTAGTGAAAAGATTAAACCACAGAGATCAGAACAACTGCTAAAGGTACTAACCTGGTTGCTGCTTGGGGTGGTCACAAGTCTTTTCATTTATTCTGTGTTATATTGTATTTTCTTGCAAGAAATTTTGTCAATTTTTTCCCCCA
>PYHW01010678.1:878213-920135 GCA_013186435.1 Turdus rufiventris
TTTTCTTTTCTTTTCTTTTCTTTTCTTTTTTTTTTTTTTTTAATATAATATAAAAAGGTCTCACTTTCAAAGAAAATTACTTTTTGTGACTTGGCCATGTTACTCCTGATCTGATTGGAATTTTTAAACATTTAAATTTAAAAAAATCTATTGTTGGAACTATTTGTCTACATAATTAAAATTCTTGGTATTAAAAAAAATTCAAAGTCTACAGATTTTTTATTTTTTTCATCTCACTATAGTAAAAAAATAAAATTTTCAAATATTATGTCTATACTAAAATGACATCTAAATATGTGAACAGACTGCCTATTGTTTAACTAGACATTAATTTAACTGTAGCATGAAAAAATGTATTGAAAAAAAAATTCTAATTTCAAGCCTGATTCACCTGTGAAACCTATTTTTACATCAGATTTCATCTTAGTCTCTATTAGAAAGGAAAGGGATGTCTTATTGTAAGCGAACAGGGATGCCCTTAAAACTGCCTTACATTCACAAAAAAGGACAGAATACGAACTCATTTACACACATACACGTGCACAGAAGTGCATATTGTATATTCATATTCAGAATCCTATTATTTCCAGAGTATAGTTATTTTAAAAGCAAAGAGATAATTGATTAGCAGCGCAAGATATTTTCTAATGCTGGAAGGCAAAGTAAAGTTTCTTATCTACTTTCTGTTATCAATATCTTAAAATGAAAACTACATTTCTAGAGCAAAATTATGATACCATGATAAGAAGTTTCAGCCGTAACTAAGACTTTTGCATTGATTAATAACAGGAGTTAGAAGGTAAAAGCTGTTTCCGTTTTGAGAGAAGGATTCTTTCCCAGGAGGTTGTCCCACATAAAGGAAAGCACAAATGTGAAGATCTAGTGGTTTCCAAGGTAATCAAATTAGAGTAGTGGATGCCAATAGTTTCATTCTATGTTTTTCTCCACACACTGCTTATTAGATTACCAGGTTTTCGAAAATATTCATGTTTTAATGACTTACAAATTCTTGCAAATAAAGATTTTTTACAGAGTGATAAGATGACCAGAGAATAATTTAAATTTATAAACTATAAAATGGTATCACAGAATCACTGAAAGGGACCTGTGGAGGCTATAGACAGCTACCCAGGATTATGTCCAAATGTCTTTTGAATATCTTCAACAAAGGCAACCTTCCTGGGTAACCTGAAAATATCTGTAAAGTAAGACTTCTCATTTTGCTAGCAAAGCACTTGAAAACATGATGTTAGATTTGAAATTGACTTCCTAAAATCACTACTGCAAAGGTATCTTGCCAACTCTACAAGCCAGCCGTAGTCTTCCTACCTTTTAATTAACTCTTCAGTTAGACAATATTCCAATCAAAAAAATATGTTTGTCCTGCTCAATTCCATGGCATCTCTATGTGCTCTTTGGCACCTTGTGAAGTTAGAGGGCATGTGTTATATAATTTGTGTCTCTAATTAGTATTTCTCAGCACCTGAACACTACAGGATTGTAACAAGAGAAAGTGTGTCTTCACTAAGGATGATTAGTAGTGACTTGAGAGCAAAGACACCTCCACGAAACAGAAGGGGAAGAGAAAGAGAATATGGAGACAGGTATTGAGGCAGATCCTTCATTAGGCCCCTTGTATGTTTGGCTTTTTTTCTCCTTGTCTAATAGCAGGTTCATGTTATTATTTTCTTTATTTTCATATTCTCTGTTTCAATGAGCCCGATGGATCAGAGTTCAAGTCATACTTGTGCTGAAACGAAAGTATTTTTTCAAAATGGACCACACCCTATATCCTCAGCTATCAACACATTGATTCTGCAGGCCCAAAACCTCCATTCTTCTCATAGGCTGCTTTGCTAAATTTTAACTAGTCCAAACATACCGTAACCAAAAGCTTACTAACATATAGATTTTGTATGCAACGAAATATAATGGATGAAAAGAAAGGAACCAGCAAAAAACAATGACATGGCTTGTTTAAATGCAAGTTTGCTTTTAATATTGCCTTGTGTTTAAATCTTGCATTGCTTTAGGCTTGGATAATAAAGGAGACTGGTCAGATCCACTTTTCTGAATTGCCAGTTTCTAAACAGATCTTATTGCCAGGAGTAAGACATTGCAAGCATAAGAATAAATATAAGCAGATAGATATATAAACCTTGTTATTTCTTATTATGTTCACCCCAATTTAGAACTATAGGAAATATTTTATTCACTAAGGTGAAATACTCTAAAACAAACAAACAAAGAAACATGCACAAAAAAAACAAAAAAAACCCCAAAAAAAAAAAAAAAAAAACAAACAAAAAAACCAAACCAAACCAAAACAAAAACCACCAAAAACCCAACCACATACCCAACAGGTTAGTTTGGGATTTGATTTTTTTTTTTCATTTTTACATTTCCATTGATCAAAGCTACCATGAAGAATTATTTTTTAACACCTATATATTTGGCTAAATATATGAAACTCAAATACATCACAGCTCTAAATCTGTGGAAACTGTTTTAAAAGCCACACACGTGTTTGCTAAATATGTCTTTGTATCATATCTATGTGAAAGGAATTGCAATTTACAAGTAAATGTTTGGGTTTATCTCTTAAAATGTATAATTATTTCTTATGAATATACGTGTTTATAGTGCACTCCATAATATACTATAATTTACCAGGAAAATTATGATTGTTTCACTATATTTAACATAATAGCAATGATTAACTGTCTGTTTGGGGATACATTTTTCAAGAGTTTTGGAACTTTATCAATGCCATTCATTTGGACATTATAGCGGCTGGACAGTTGAAACTTCATGAAGTATTTAAAAGTCACTATATCAATTTTTTATGTTAGTTGTTCCTCCTAGGGATACATTTATATCTTAGAATTAAATTTTCTTCAACATTTTTACTTAAAATACTTCTTTTTAGTTAGTTCTCAAAAGATCAATTAAAAAAAGAAACACATATATTTAAAATGCAATACAAAGTGGTCCTAACTCTGGGATGTTTCCTCAAAAAAATAGGGAAGAAGTAGATAGAGTTTATCCCAGCATTCACCAAGCTGGATGCTGGGAACAGAAATGAAAAACGCAATCCCATAGAATTCCATTTCAATTAAAAGGTAACCCTTAAAAAAAACCCTACAGCTTACTTGACACCTGTCAAAAAGCTTAGATGACAGGCTTCATTTCTCAAACTACTCCACATACTAGGATCTAATCAATCTGTCCAGATTATCATTCATAATTTGCATAGTATATTGAATGCTCCTATCCATATTTTATCCTGTATTTCCTTATCATCAAATTTCAGCAATCATCACAAATTTAAATAAGAATTTTATCATTCTCCTGATGACGTTTGCTACTTGAAAAAAGTAGATGAGGGAAACTGGGTTTCTAACTTTGTATGTCAGTCTTAAGCTTTTTTTAGCAAAAAGGAAGAGAAAAATCAACATTATCTGACTCAATTTTAAAGTTCAGGGTAACAAATTCTAAGTTGTCTGAGGAACCATAGAACTGAAATGGAGAGTGATCCCATCCAAATATTCATTTTGTTTTCTCATGTGGGATTTTTGTCTCTTTTTAAATGTAGGTGGCTAGATCTAGAGAATGGAAGATCTTGAAAACCTATGGATATACCTCTATATCATTTATTACCCAATTAGGTGTAATTTAAAACCTTAGCCAAAAAAAAATATGAGAGCTATTGCAGCTTCTAAGTTCTGAAAGTGGGTTTCCTTATGTCATGCATTTGTTTGGGGTAACCTCCATCTATCCCAGCTGTTCTGACCTCAATCTCATTATTAGCCTGTATGTGCATTGTATAGACATTTCAGAGTTTGGGTGTTTCCTGGGATAAGGCCATGTGTCTGCATGTTGTGGGCCACAACAAACTTATATACATGTGCTTTTGAATTTGAGAAAAGCAGTACAGCAGTTTAAATCCATGAAAATGCTGGAATTCAATGGTGCAGATTCCTTGTCTAAGTAATTTCTCTCTAGTTTAATTTTGTGTATTTTTAGTTCAAAGTATATTCCTAGAAAAGTCTACTTTGATTTTAAATACCTATGTATTAATAGCTATCTGTCTATCATAAGCTTGCCATAAAAAAAAACCAGACAAAACCACAAGACACCCCAAACACAACAACAAATAAATAACAAAACCATACCAAAATAAATCAATCTGCCAAAGTTTTTTACACTTTATTGAAAAATCTAATGCTTCAATTTTATCTTACAAGTCATCCTAGGTCATCTGCAAGATTAACACTGCCTGTGGAGACATTCAACCATTTGAGGACTAAAAACTGCATTGACTCCCCAAACTACTCCATATTTTCATATAACTGATACCCAGTCTGCAGTGACCTATGATGAAGCTGATGAAGCAAATTCCATAAGAAACTGTTAGTATATTCATATCATTATAATAGCTTTTTTTTTTCCCAAGATCAAGGGAGTACATTTTGTAATGAAAAGGCAGCTATATTTTATTTTTTTTTCTAATGATAAATGCCCATATGAAACTGCTCAGCAGTCAACAGAAAATTAAGCATTTCAGGAAGCTTCAGTAGTCACATGGGGGGCATATGCTACCAAATACACAGAGGTTGATGATCATGGACAATTCTGTGATAAATATGTTATTGTGATCAGGAAAGGGTTTCCCTTCTCTGCTGTTGTCTGCTAATTAGAACCATAGCTCAGCAACCTCTTCCAGATTTTTAGCTTAATTCAACTCTCTTTTGGATGTTAGTGGAAAATCTGCAGTCCTTGTCCCATTACTAACCTACTTCAGTTTTCTGCCTCTTAATTTTCCCTTGTTCTTGTGCTGCAAAATCTTGACATATAACCAAGCATGGTTCCAAAAGTTAAATAGAACCTTTGAAACTATCTTTTGATAACTTGCATAGGCAAAAATTTTTGCAACACTCTTTGCAGTTTGTCTTTAGAGCAGAAAATCATTATGTATTTGGTCACAGAGGCCAATAAAGCTAATTCACCAACTAATTGAAAAATATTAACTGAACTGATTTAAGACACGTGATTAGAAGCTTGATGTCAAAAACTTCAGTCATCAGTGTAACATTTAGGATTCAATAGCCCCTTTGAATTCATAGAAGTGGCTTCTTGCTCTGTGGTAGAATCTGTGATGAATTTGTGTATTAAAAGTTCCTGTATTCACATTGCATAAATATTCAAGAGCATTTTTAATAAAAATCACCTTTCATTGCATTCTATTGCTCTCACATGTAATATACCTAAACAGAGATCACCTGTAGAGATTGAAACCAAATCCTTTAATATGGGGTATCTTCCACTTAAATGAAAGGAACTCATTCTGCCACTAACACTTGCAGATCATATTCTCCTGGTCTACTCATTCAATACAATGAATACAATACAGATACCCAGTGTAAAAGCAAGATAAGGCAGCTATCTGGACCATTAATTCTTAATTGCTTTGGATGTCATTCTTTCAGCACTGACTGAATGAATGAGCACTGCAGCTTTAGGTACAGCCAAAGGAGATGGGTTTTATTGGTCATAAGTTTAATTCCTGCCCTGCTCTGGAGCCTCTTATTTTCCCATTTCCCTGAAATGGGGAAATCAGAAAAAGTCTGTATATGTTTATGTACTGTATTGGTTGCAGGTGTCTCAGTCCTGGCAGAGGTGGGCTGTAGGGGCTATGAGCTGGTCCCAGATGATTCCAGACAGACCCACAACAGGGCAGAGCTGAGCCCTAGAGCCAAAATTTTGATGCATCAGGGATAACATATTTAAGAAGGGGCAAAATGCTGAATGGCAGAGAGGAGAAATAGGGGGAAAAGGAGGAGAAACAGCCCTGTGAACACCAAGGTCAAAGAAGAAGAGGAGGAAGAGGAAGAAGAAGAAGAAGAGGAAGAAGAAGAAGAAGCAGCAGCAGCAGCAGCAGCAGAAGAGATATTGTCCATAAGATAGAGGAGAAATTCCTCTGGAGCCCACGGGAGAGAGTATAACATAGCCCGTTTGTCCTGCAAGACTACAGTTCAGCCCAAGCTGGAGCAGGGGAAAACCACAGAAATCAGAGAATGTTTTTTGTTTGGAAGGGACATTAAAGATCATCTAGCTCAAAAATCTCTGCCAAGAACACCTGCCTGTAGACTGAGTTGCTCAATATCCTGTCCAAGCCGACCTTAGGGAAGAGAAAGGTCTCCATGAGGAGGAAGGAAACAGCAGATGAGAACTATTTTGAACTGACCACAGCTCCCATATCCCATCACCCTGTGGCATACTGGATGGAGAGTTAGAAGGTTGAGGATCTGGAAATTAAGGACTGCAGTTGAGTCTAAGAAAGAAAGCAGAGCCGAAGATGTTTCTAATTTTTCTTTTTCACCTTCCAACAACATTATTAAGAATGAGCAATAATTAAATTTCCCCAAGTTGAGTCTGTTTTACCTGTGACAGCCATTGGTAAGTGATCCTCAGTCTTTATTTTGACCCATCCTTTCCCCCTGCCCTGTTCTCTTGAGGAGAAGTACAAGAGAAGCTGGGTCAGCACCTGGCAGCCAGCCAAGGTCAAATCACAAATTGCCACAGTGCATGCCTATATACACACACTATTTGAGATACATGCCTACAGTGTTTCTTAAGAGTTTTCTAATGGAGAGTGTCTTCCAATCAGAAAAGAAAATTTCAAGGGTTGTTTTCCCTATGTCGATTTAAAACATAAATAAATGTATGTGTTAAATTAGAGTTAAAAAGTGATGTTTGGGGCAGGTTTGCAAGTAAAGCAGTGTCACTGTAGACTCGAAGAGATGCAAATTATTTTTTTCTAGATGAGATTTGACAAAAAAAATCTATTTCTAGTTCAGATTTATGAACTTCATGTTGCTAGAAATTAAAGAAGAGGACAGATAAACATTTGAAAAGTAGCCATTACCCTACAAACAGAGCAACAACTACAAAAAAAAAAACCCTTAATATTAAGTCAGGTTGAGGTATGTTGGAATCATATATTTTAAGTCAAAGATGCATTGTAAATCAAATATCTCACAGCATGGACTGTAGCTCAGTTAATAATTAATTATAATATTGGGAAGTAAGCAATGAAAACAATGACATAGTGTTTTTAAAAGTACTAACCCTACGGGTGTCTGTGTAAAAATGAATGTCAGTTATTGGCCATGAAATCAATAAATTATGTTTGGAAATCCACATCATTGTAATTACCAATCCAGACTCCTGCATGACTTTCTCAGGATTACGATATGGATCACTTGTCCACAGCAGGTAAAATTGCTCTTGCATCTCTTCACAGTTTTTGAAGTTTTATATTTCGCATTGTACATTTTGCATTTTGTTCAAGTATTTATTACATCAATTTCCTTTTTTATTCTTTCTGAAATTAACAAATGAACCAATGTTTCTTTTATGATAACAGTTAATATGTAGTAATGTCTTTATTGATTTCTTCCAGCCGATCTTTGATTAGCACTTCTCTCTAATTCAACTTTAGTACTACAGGCTTTTCTAGAGTGGGAAACATCAGAGGTAGAAAACACCAGTGAAAATAATTGCAAGACTAATAACACTATGTCTGTCAGGTACAAGCACACTTTTTGATTTTCCCTGATAAGAAAAAGGCAAAGCTGAAGGTGTTAGGACAATTTTTGGCCCTGTTCTATGTAATATAAATTTTAAAAAATGTTATTTTTGTTTGTGAAAGTAAAGAGAAACACTGGAATTATGGAGGGGATTCGTTACTTGCTAGTTTAATTCCCAAACACTAGAAGTTTATGGATAAAAATCAGGAGTGGGAACTGTGAGGCTAAGTGCTAAACTGACTTCAGAAAGATCGTTCCTGAATTCTGGCCTTGTCCCTAAGACTGTGTTTTATCTTATGGCTTTTGGTTTGGGTTTGAGTTTTTTCCATCTTAAAAAGAAATAAAAATTACTTCTGAAAAAAAGTAATGAAGAAAGAATTTCAAGGTACATATCTTCATCCCTATGTTCAGATTTATTCTATTTGCCTTATAAAAATGCTTGATTTTGCAGGAAAAATACATAGATAGATAGAGATGAAAGATACAGAAAAAGGCAAATGCAGCTATGCTTCTAAAATTTGGGAGCACTGTCTTGATTCTATGTGTGCCTTCCTGACCAGACAGGCTAAAAGGTAATTTCTTAAAAGAACAAGATAATTATTTTATTTTCCTTTTCATTTCCCTTGTCCCTCTGTTATTTCTGCAGTACTCTCAAAGAGGAATTTGGATAAAATCTTCCTTTACACAGAGAGACTGAAACTCAGGTAAATATTCTGATCACTGAGCTTTTATATTAAAATGTGGATCAATTCTTTTATTTGACCTCTTAAGAAAAGCAACTATGCTTGCACTGTTTAGTAAGTTCCATTCTACTTAATTGCACATGCAGTTTCTCTAGGAAGCCGTAATAGTAGAAGTGCTTTTAATTAGATGTGAAAAGTACTAGTTTCTGAAATCTGGTGGGATTTCAGCAACATGTATGTACCTCTCAGAAGAAATAGCAGTTCCACACACTTCAGATTTTTGGTTTTCAAGTTGGGTTTTCAATTGAAGGACCTAATTGCAGGCATCCAAACCCTTTTATGTAGTATACAATTCGTAATTTTTTTGCATGCTAGCTTTATCATTCTGGGATCAACTCAAAGTATTGGCTGACGCCTAAATCATGATCAATCACAGTGCTAGGCCAGGCAGCTAAAATGCCAGTACAGACCTAGAGAAGCTGAGGGGTAATTGCATGGAGAATTAGCAGGGGTAAATATATGTGTCTCCACTCCAGACCTTTCCACTGGAGTTAGCTGAGTTACCAAGAGTGACCAGGTGAGCCAGTTGTCCTGACTTTACCTTACAGTCAATGAAAAGCATTCATGTTTAGTGTAAGATATATCTTGTACCCGCACAAACATATCAGTCAGAAAAGTGACTATGAAAGAGACTGCTTGTCCATGGTTTAGACCATCTTCTATGCCTTGCCAGAATAAATGCCAAAAATGGCTTTGTCAAAACAACCTGCAGTCATGAACCCAACATTCTGACACAGACCTGTTTACTACCAAGTCATATATCTCCTTTTTGCAGGAAAGCAATGGATAGAATGGCTGTGAATTTCTGAACTGACCTAAATTAATAAGAATTTTCTGACCCTTCTCAGCATTTTTTATTTCAGTAGTTCAGAGATCCCAAAGGTCTTTAGGTAATAATTCCTGGCATTGTTTCTTCACTGTGTTCAATGCAAATGTCTCTGAATACAATGGTTTCTTCAACTAATAACAGACTTCACAAAAAACATGAATTCTTGAGGATTAACTATGACAGTAAAATAAGAAAGTAGTTTCTGAAGAGGTGAATTCATGGTATCTGTGGATACCTTTTGCTGCTCCACCACAAGCATATCTAAGAGTTGGCAGTTAACTGGAGACTGATTTCCAGGCTCATTAAAATATGCAACATTCTCCATGACTAGAGTAGATCTGAGTAAATTTGCAGATTCTTAAAATTCTTATATGCATGAAAATACTATTTTTTATTATTACTGAAAACACAGAGTTAAATAATTTTGCCACGTCTCCTTAGTTAAAACAAAAGCTTGTTAAATAAAATGTTAAATAAATTCTTTCTGACACAGATATTTGCATGTATATTCCATAAAAGACACAACATTTCTGTTCTCTGAAGATTATACTAGTTTTAACCTAGTTATAGTTGAAATGAATATGAAAATACAAATATATTAAAATATTTTTCTATGATATATATATTGTAGATAAATTGCTCAAAATTACTCCAAAGCATGTCTTCTTAAATTAAATAATTTACAAGTCTTTCCAGTGTTCTAAATAAAACCACGTAATTCCTATTCCATATTTACATAAATAGTCTGCATAATTGTTCTTTTAGCATGGTTATTGCATTGGTTGATTTGACTAATATTAAATATGTATGAATTTCCTGCTATTCCCTAGGGCTCACAGAAACAAGATGAATCTCAAGAGACTGGTTTAAAGTTTAGATTTAAAGAAGAAAAGCCTTACAGATCCAAGCATCTTTGAATGTTTTTTCACTGATGAAGTCTAATTTTCACCTCAAGTAAATATTTAATAAATAATTATTACTTGAAGATTTACAAGCAGTGCCAAGATTAAGTAAATTATTTGTGTGTCTTTTTTCAAGCTTTTAGACAGTTCTACATACAACCAAACAAAAGTAGGACATGATTGGTCTTAAGCATGTTGACTTTTTGCAACGCTTTTCACACTGATAAATTAAAATTCTTCAATCCAGCTGATCAACTAAGTTTCTACATTAGTCTTGGAAAATGCAACTCTTATAATACTGTCCTCCAAAAATTGATTCTACCTTACTGGCTGCAGATGACAACTTATAATGATACTAACAAATTATAATGCCAATAATAATATTATAAATATAACAAAAATTCAAATAACATAGATAAAATTTTGCTCATGCTGATAAGGTGTCAATCATTTTTTATGGATAGGAAAGTCTTGTGAGCCACCATACAGATATTTTCATCAATGGACTTGACATTGCCACTGTTGCAAACAGTGAGTTCACCCAGGAAACAATAGATTTGCAAAAGTATAGCATCCTGTTAAAAGAAAAATGCTATCTTTTAAGTCTAATCTCTTCAGCATATAGTACATATGTCTGATTAAACTGATCATTCTTAAGGATGTCTTAATGTATTCTTAAATATTGTACATAGAATCATGGAGTCACAGAATGGTTTGGTTTGAAAGGGACCTTAAGGATCATCAACCAGTTCCTATGAATAGTGATGAGCTCTTCAAAAGCATCTGAACTGTATGAGGGAAAAAATCCACTAAAATAAACAAGGAATTATCTGGAGTCTTGCTCAAACTACAGGAACAGAATGTTTTGAAACCATCCCTTGTGAGTTGGTTAGATATATGTGTGTTTATATATATATATATATATATATATATATTATATATATATATATATGTATAGGTGCATGTGTATGTGTGTAGGTGCATGTGTGTACATCCACTTATATATCTGTATATAACCACCTGGTTCTATATCTATGCCTGTTAGCTAACTTTGCTCCAAACTTTGCACATTTGCAAATGAAATGGATTTCATTCTGTGTAAAATCCACTGTGCAGTTCTAGTAAGAGGCAGCTTTGTTGACCCCACTGAAGTTTACTGCGACACACAGGTGTGGAGAAATGCCTTAATACCAGTAATAACTGTTATGTTTTCCTGAATCTGTAGATTATCAGGAGTTACTGGATCTTTTCCAGTCTAAACAGAAGCCAAAGTTTATTCATATGATGGTTAGAAAAAAAATAAAAATAAAATTTGAGGTGACTTCAATGTGAGCCAAGTAGTGTAATGAACCTATAAAATGCTTAGTGAGATGCAGTCAGGCTTGCAGATGTGTTTACAAAAAGGAATGCTCTAGTTTCATATTTATTATGAGCTTTCTCTGATTTAAGACTACTGTATATTGAAACTGAGTAAACAGATCTTTATTTACATAAGCGTGACCATATCAAAGCAAAATTAAACTGAAAAAAAATTCTTTCAAAAAAGTATTATCTTCAGTAACCTTTCTGTAATTAAGGAATAAAGAAACATCATTGAACTCAAGAAACTCTTCAGAAAGGCTATTAGAAAAAAATCAATACCCTTAAAAATAGTAATGCAAAGATGGGATTCTAAAATGATGTTCGTTGGATTCTGGCTGCATGAAACCATCAAAGTGCAGCACTCCAGTAATATTTTAATAACACATTCAGGTGGTAATATAATAGATAGGCAGCTTTTTGCATTATAGTCCAAATGTCTTGATGCATAATTCTAGCGTATGAGAAAAGAATTCTTATAAGTAACCTTCTATAAGCAAGTCTGTGCATCTCCAATAGCTGAAATACAGAATATTGATGAGACTCCCCTTTTATGGAAACAAAGGAAGCACTGTAAACACCAAAGCAGTGATAGAGTTGGATTCTGTATTCATTTTCAAAAGGGCAAAGAACTAAACCAAATGGAAAGGGGTATTTGGATCCTTAAAAATGTAATTCTGTTCTCATAACATTACTAGGCAAGCAAGGACTTAAGCAGGGAGTAGGCCCCAAACAAATGGATTTTGTCAACAAGACACTAAGTGTTTTCTTCCACATATTGAGTGAATTCAAATACAACTGTTTCCAAAAAGGCCTCAGCATATCCAGAGAAAATGTGACTTTGTTGCAGTGAGGTCAAAAGCAGGACTCCCTTCAGTTTGTGCAATTGCACATCCTAGATACATGACTCTTAAATGAGTGCTTTCCTGGCTAATTATACAAAAGAATGACTCATTCTTTACTTCCTTGAATGGCCAGAACATGAAATTATTAATTTAAGGAAAGTATTCCTACTGTTAACCCAGTTACTTTTCATAGTAACAAATAATCATCATCAAGGGAAATTATTTTAGAACATACTTCATACTGTTTGTGCCATACAAATATAAATGGTAGGAAATTGTTGTGTATCTGTTCTGCTTTTCCTTTGGGAATATGGTAATAGCAGGAGAAACTGGACAGTTCTAGATTAGATAAAATCTGTTCAGTTTCCCCATGTTTAGTTCCCATATGTTCTGGTCCTCAGGAGATGTGTTTTTCCATTATTTAATGGGACATCTACCCCTCCCTTGGAGACCATAATGTAGCCCAATAAATCACACCATTAAGGCAGATTTTCCATAGAATTTTCCTTTTTGTATAAATGTGTGCATCATCTCTTTCACATAGTTAGATCTCCAGAAATTACGGCCAGAAAAGTGATGGGATAAAATATTGTTGTACTTTCGTGACCAAAGTAGCAAGGTAAGACATAGAATTTTTTCCCAGCATAAATACTATGGAGTAACTGATACATACTATTCTTAGCATTTTAGTCTCCCAGGGTGCAAAATGGTAATTTGCAAAATGCGTCTTCACCATGTGAAATATGAGCATAAACTCCACCTACAGTAGAAGCACCTCTTTATACTCTAATTTCAGAAACAGAGATCAAAAAGACACCAAGGTAAGAGTTTTAAATGTATGTCAAACCTCTAAGCAGTTAATATGTATTGTGCTTTAGTTCAAATGGCAGCCCAGTGTTCCCAGTTATCTTATTCCAGCCAAAAACGCTTACTTAGCTGAGAGCTGTTGTGCACCGATGTGTGCAAACCAAGAGGCAGGAGCCACAGGCCAACAAACGACACACACTGCCCAGGAACAGCTCTCCCTTTCCCTGCTGAGCAAAGGTCTAGGGCTTAGGGGCTGCAATTATTTACTACAAGCGCAGTAGAAAAAAAAAAGGGGACCAGAGGCCTGACTGGCTGATGGGATTATTTTTTCTCTTGCTCTGTGTAAAACTACGTGGTCTAATTTTAAGATAGTCAAATGTTATTATTTTCTTATTTGTTAGTTTTGCTTACATTATAACATAATGTGTGAACCCAGCAGTTTCAGATGGAGAAGAGACAGGAATAAGAGACTGTCAGCATTTTAAAACCTTTTGAACAGTGAAGAGCGCAAATCACAGCACAAATCAGGGGGCCCCAAGCATATCTGAAGAAGAAAGTATATGAAAATCAAGCCTTCTGCCACTAAAGAAAAAATCAGTCACACTCAAATACATTCACTAAAGACACAAATGAAATTTTCATCTCATATTAATGTTTCAAGATTTCGAGGGGGTGGTGGCTGTACACTGGTTGAGTTTTTCATGCTTTGTGGTGAGTTTTTTTAACACTTTTACATCATCAGATTTGCAGCTCCTTGCAGTATGTACATTGACATTTTTCTCCTGACTTCCCTAGAGTTGTGACAATTTATGTTAATTGAGGATCTGACCCATCTCTCCCTTCTGAATGGGAATTTTTCTATACAAACCTCTATTCTCCACTGCAAGATCTTTGAGAATGTTTACTTCATTTCAAGGTGATTCCTGAATTATAAATACACAAAAAAAAGCATAATCAAATGAATGCTACAGGCAGCTTTATTGAATATACAGTAGCTTCACTTGATTTCCTTTTCATATTTGTATCAAGCTGGATATCTATTCTAGACAGACTATCATTTAAAACAAGAGACATACCAAATGAGTAAATGAGGTTATATTACTAATTAGCATACTGTCTCCTACTACCTCCAGTAAGCTACTAAAATGTGACTTCCATTTTATCACATAGATGAAACAGTTATCTTTCAGGGTTTGAAATTTCTGTGATCTTTATGCTTAATAAGCTCAGTAAAAGGCATTCAAATTACATCACTTTTGTCTTGGAAGTTAAATTGGGAAATATTGCATTCTCTGAGATGATAAACTCTGTAGAAGATAAATTATCATGAGAAATAGTTTTAATTGATTTACCATAATAAAAGTTATGTGACTTTGAAGTGCAAATGACACATTAAAATGAAGCTACAGTATGTTGATAATACAGTGGCTTCTTTGTTAATGGAATTACTGAAACTGCAGATGCTTGCTGAAGAGTTGTCCTCTACTGTTAAGTGAGAAACACTGATGGAAATTGAAGATATACTGTATTTAAATCCAAGCCCAACTCTCCTTCAGTGAGCTTTACACTGATCTCAACAAGTGTAGTTTCAACAACTGCACAAGCAACATAAGAAAATGTTGAGGCTGAAATTTCTATTTGGTTTGGAATGTGGTTATCCTGGTTTTATCACTGTAACTGCTCTGAAACCCCCAGGAAGAATATTACGCCTTGCCTCAATTTCCCCATTTGCAAATCAGAGTTAACAAAATCACTTTCCCATTCAGAGGTGTTGGTCAAACAAAAGTGTGTCAACTGCAGAGATAGCTGGTGTTCTAAACAAAGGTCCAACACATTAATCCCTGCAAACATTTTCCTTTTACCTTTGCAAGTGTAAAGATGAAGACTTAGAAACACATAAAGCATCATAAACCAAAACAACTTTATTTTAGTCATTGTTTTCTCACACCACTTAAATCTGTGATCTTTGATTAGATCATAGACTCATAGAAAGGCTTGGGCTGGAAGGGACCAGTGATTATCCAATGATTCTCTTCCTTTATCCAGATCTTTATCTTATCTTTCTTTTGATATTACAGTTTTTTTCCCCACTCAAAACATTTCACTTTTTCAGCAGTTCTCTTTTACCTGTGAACCTTTCAATTTCTGTTTTATTCCCTTGACGAATGTCCTTCCTGCTTTTCTTTCACACAACAGTATAAATTTTCCATGTTTCCTCTGACCTTTTCACAGATGCTGCTGTACATCTTATCCAAACTTATCCTTTACCCAGGCCCACATTCACATCCTTTTTTTCTGGACACACAGTTATCTTCCTTATGAGATTTATTTTCATTTATCTCTTCTTTTTTTCTCCTTACTCTTTCTGAATTCTACATTCAGATATACAGTAAAACAAATTTTCATATCTCATCATCCTGTTAATTTTAACAAAAAGGATCCAATAGCTATCCAGAGTCAACTTCACCCCTGATTCCCCTGCCTCCTCCCCCAAAACCACACAGGGAGAGGGGGAATGAGGGTTGCAGTCAGCCCTTAATACTTCCTCTGTGCCTTGTCATATTCTTCTCCTACTCCAGCATGGAGTCTGTCCCATAGGATAAGGTCATTCACAAACTGCTGCAATTGGATCCTTCCCACAGACTGCAGTCCTTCTGTAGGGGTCCCCACTGGCCACCATTCATGCTAGAATATCTGTTCTGCATGGCTTTCTCTCTGCATATCACAACTCCTGCTCCAACATGGACTTCCTTCTGGACATATCCACCTGCTTCAGCATGGATATTCCCTCCACTATGGTCCTCTATGGTCTGCAGGGGCACAGCCACCTCACCATTATCTTTACCGCAGGCTGCAGGTGAATCTCAGCTCAGGTGCCTGGAGCACCTCCTCCCACTCCTTCTCCACTGGCCTGGATATCTGAAGGGCTGTTCCTCTCAAATGTTCTCACTCCTCTCTCACAACTTTCTTAATCTTATCACAGTGGCACCACCAGCATCGCTCTTTGGCTGTTGTGGGCAATGGCAGGTCTATTTTGGAGCTCTGCCCAACCTGGAGGAAGCTCCAAGTATATTTTTGGAGAATGTAAACCTCTACACCACTTTCCCCACTGCCAAAACCTTTCCACATAAACTAAATGCAAAAATACATTCCTACTTAAAAGCAGTTGTTTGGTTTTTTTAAATTTGGTTATTGATTCTTTTGAAAAATTATAAAATGCAGTGTTTAGTGTAGAACTTCAGATATGTAAACTAATACAGTAATTTCACCACTAAAAGACACACCCTTTTGACTAAAATTTTCCCCCGAACCCATAACGCACCTTATAGTCCAGTGTGCCTTATATAATGGACAAAGTTGCAAAATTTGCCAACCCAGAAGTGTGAGCCACAATGAGGGGGGTGGTGCCGTGGGAGCACTAAGTTGCAAGTGGGGGTGGGAGCGGGTGGCCGCAGCCAGCAGGAGCCGTGCAGGGAGACAGCGGTGTGGCGCCAGCCCCAGACGAGCCATGCAGGGAGAGAGGGAAGCACCGCCGCTGGCCTGGTGCGAGCTGCACAGGGAGGGAGGGAGCAGGCGGACACAGGAGCCGTGAGTCGCAACCACACCAAACCAACCCAGACAACGGGCAGCCCCCAGACCCCCCGGACTGCTGCGAGCCACAGCCGCCCGGAGCTGCACATTCTCAGCCGGCGCTGCAGGCAGGCGGGAGTGCCGAGGCTCACGGCACAGGGAGGGTTCCTGGGGCTGCATTTAAAGGCTACACCAATCCGTGAAAAATGTTTGTAAATTGAGTACCTGCCAGTAAACTCCATGATTGCAGGATTCCGTTACTATTTCGTTACTTTGTTGCGCGTGACGCAGCTCCTCACTGCACAAAAAAAGTGCGCCTAATGGTTGTGTGCGCCTTATATAATGTAGAAAGTTGTGAAATTTGCCAGGTCCCGGAGGTGCGCCTTATAGTCCAGTGCACCTTATGGTCGTGAAATTACTGTAATTATTAAGTACACTACTTAAACTTTTCATATCAGGTAATGAACAAATACAGTGAAAACCATTGAGGTAATAATAATTATCAAGACTTTGCACATTTATTTGCCAGTTTGCAACATTCTTATATTCCCCAGCTTGGAAAGCTTCTATCCATTTTTTTAGTAGCTGTTTAAACAAAAATAGATGTTTATGTCTTTAAAATTTTGCCAGGAAGCTGTCACTTTCCCATTTACTTATGCTATGTTGTGACAGAATGTGTCAGCTTCTTGCACAAATGAAAAGAGATATAGATCTGCATTTACTTTAGCTGAAAAATAAGTAGTCATCAATTCTGAGAAAAGTGTTTTCCTATCTAAAAAGATGGATAAATAAGAGAGGTTTTGTGAGGTAACTATTTGCCAATGCTTAAAAGGTAGTTGAGAGGCAAATATTCCAGTTCAGTTATCAGTAACTCTCCCTGAGAAAGCTGATAGACTCGTAACATGGAAAATTAGATACCTGTAGCAGTTATCAAGGGAGATAGTGTTCTTATCCAAATCTTTGATGATCAAAAGTATCAACCATAATAAAAACAGATAGATGAACCAATCTAAAACTCTGTCTTTGGTCTCATGTTTGAAAGAGAAGAAAAATGCCAGTTGGAAAATCCTCACCCAAGATAGGACTCAAATGCTCAAAAGTATGGCACTACGGAGTGACACTTAAGTAGAACTGGTACAATTCTTGAGGATATTCTTAGAGATTTTTTTTATAGGAGGGAAAAAGAGATAAGAGTAATGCATAATATCTGTACATTTCTCCTCTGGATAATTCTCTAGTCTTTATCAGTCTCACAGAACCCAAATTTTTTTCTATGTAAAATTAAAATAAAATTTGAAGTTAAAAAGTGTTTTTCAACATATTAATTGAAAATAGCTACTACAAAAAACTCAGAGTATGGAATAGCAGAATCCTTTACTCTATTAAATTCCAAGTCAAAAATTCCATGCATCATGAATTCATGGGGAAAAAACAAAAAAAACAAAAAAACCCCTGCCCATGAAACACAAAGGCCTTGTCCTAAATAGCTATCAAAATCAAATTGCATATTACTGAAATCTGAGGAAAATACCCGCAATTTTTAAGGAAATGAGGTTTCAACCTGGAAATTAAATTGTTAAGACAATTTATGATGCCGTACAAAGATGTCAATGTCTATATAAGAAGGAATGAAATGCTTGATGTCTTTCGTATACTCAGATGCTCAAAAACTCCACTCAAGGTGAGGGTGGGCCATCACAGGGTAGAATGGAACCTTCCCGTTCCTTGCTTGGCTGGCCATGCTGTGCATGTTGCTCCCCAGCACAAGGCTGGCCCTCCTGAGGCTGGCCCTCCTGGCCACCAGGGCACTGGAGACCCGTGCTCAACTCGCCAGTGACCAAGACTTTCACGTGTCTTTTTGCAGGGCTGCTCTTCCTCCTCTCATCCCCCAGTCTGAAGGTAGAACCAGGATTATTGCTCTGTCCCAGGTGGAGAATATGGCCTCTTGTTAAAGTTCCTGTGGCTGGGGATTGCCTAGGTGTATGACCAAGAATATTCCAAGGAAGGGATTATTTTTCATTGGAGAACAAGGTTCTGTTGTTAGAAAAATAGTGAAAAACTCTTTTCAAGTATAAAGAGAAGCAAGATCATAATCTGTAGATCTTGAGCATTTGGCAACTACGTCCCTGTATGTTCTATGGTCAAATATGTTTCATAGCAACTCTATTAGGTTAAATTCTATAAAAATACCTTTTTATAGTTACTTTCACCCTGAAGAATAGGCAGGAAAGTAACTTCCCTCTACTTACATGAAAAATGACCAACTGGTTTGATAGTGATCTGAATCTTCCTTATTTTTATACATTTTTATGTATCGTATGGTTACAAATTGGAGATCAGGTAAATAAATCCTATATATATATATATTCTTTCATATATATATATATATATATATATATATATATATATATATATAAAATAATATATATGTGTGGATGACTGTGTGGGTGCATGTGCTTTAATAATTCAAAGTCCTTTCTCTATTTCATCAAAAGATGAGAAAGAATAAAAACACAAATGTGAAAAAAAAACCACTGTATCCAGCTTTGATTAATTCATTTTAATAGTACGGGAATAATATTTCAGAAGTAAATCACTCCAAACTGTGATTTGGATAGAGGTCATATGCATACCTAAAAACAATGTAAAGTCAAGGTCATTTTATATGAAATTTCTCAAAAATAAACACTTGGGCTTTAGGATATTTATTCACTGACCCTGAAATGTCAGCTTGACACTGATACTAATGTAGCACACTTGTCTCTGGAGTTTATCCCACTATACAAAGGTGCTGCTCACTGTGAGAATCTTTCTGAGGTGCTCCAAGTGCATTCTAGAAACCATCTACATGTTATTTTATTGCTAGGTCTCATAAATCAATATTATGTAGAAACATCTATAATTTCATATTGTATTGGAAATAGGATAGCCACAGAGCTGCACATTTGAGGTCCTAATGACACTAGTGGTACAGTACTTACATTTTAAACATTTTATTGAACAGCTTGAGGTTATTTGGTTTATAAAACCCCCAGACTGTTTCCTCCCAAAGCCCTGGGGTTCTGATCTAGTAAAGTTCAGGCTGATGAAGGCAGGGAAGGAGTTCTGCTTTCACTTACTAATGGATAAATAGTAGAAAACATCAGTGGAAAATAAAGATCTGAATGCAGCTGGCGGTATATAATCAATACAGCTAATAATAAGAAATGACATTTTAAAATATGTGGACATGATGTTGCAAAATAACTTCCATTAAATGTACAAGGGCCCAACAAGGAGAATCAGGGTCTGCTAATCATAAGCATGAGCACAGAAAAGTATCAGCTTACTAACCAATTCCTGGTGCTGGGCTATGGTGCTGTGTTGTACCTGTGCACTGTGTCCACTGTCCACCGTCCAATGTGCTACTCATTTTTTCAATGAATTTTTCCATTACCTAAGTGTTGTTGGACAATGCCATCTGAGATGTCCTGAGATGTCTTTCTTCATCCCCAACCGCTGTTTCCAACTAGATCATATGCTATCCCCAAATGGAGTTAGTTTTGCTTAAGTACCATGCTCAGGCATCTGAACTTCTTCTTCTTACCAAAAAACAATCTTCTCTCTTCAAAAGCAATTATTCTTCAACATGTCAATATGGTTGTACAAGGCTCATGCAAGTTCCTGCAAAGACTAGACAAAAACAATAAATCCAAATGGAGGATCCAGGATACTATTCGATTACAGAATAAGTTCTGTTTCTATGGATATTTCTAGAGGCTTACTTTCTCTCAATACTTTTGTGTTATTTCATCTGTTTCCATCTCGTTCATACATATGCCCTGTACGACAAGCATTCAGCCCTTTGATTTCCCTCCAGAATTCTTGTGATCCCAGTGCTGGCTGGCATATGGCCTGCATTTTTGGCAACAACTCTTGTTTGAGCCAAATATTTCACAAATACCTGAATGCTCTTTTATGATTCATCTTACTTCAGAAGCTTAAACACTCACTAGCTTCACAAAAATGTATCCAGGAGAAAATCATCTTGCCGAAATACTTTTATAAACCACGCAGATATTATCTTTGGTGTGATTATACAGTCTAGAGTTTCTCAGATAGGACAAAGAGATCTACCAGTTGGAACTGTGTGTACACCATTGTGTAATTATTTTGCACATGTCATGGTTGGCTACTAGGAGCCAAAAAACTGTAATTCTTTTGTTTTCCCAGTTTGGCCATGACTAGATGCTTGGAAATTTTGTCAATGGTGTGAGAAACTGATGATGGAAACAGCTATTCTAACACAATTCAGCTGTGAATTCAGAAGCTACAGTAGGTTTTGTACAAGATCTATTACTTTATACAATGTAGGGAACTCAGCAAAAGGTTTCTGAATAAGGGAAGGAAAAATTATTATCTTACAATGGACCAGGAGCCTCCATTAAACATTTAATGATATAGCAGCCCTTTTCCTTACTTACATGAGGAAAAGAGCTTATATTACACCCTAGAAGCTTAGAAACTTGTCTTTTCCTGAACATCTTGCTGTCCTTTTTCTACCCATCACAATTTCTGCTTTTGAATAGATGAGCTGTTAAAAGTCTTGCCTGTGCTCCCAATGTACTCATCTTCTCAAAATAGTATCATAGAATTCCTTCTGAAGCCTCCCAGACCAGACAGAAGTAAAAAATCCTAACACTTTTATTATTTTTCTCTGTTCACTGCACTACATGTTCTCATGCACTATAGCACAAAGATTATCCTAGTACAGCTAAAAGAAAAGGTTATCAACATAGACTTTTCCAGCACAGGCAAGTCACAAAATGGAAGCAGCCTCACACTGCTAGGGGTTATAGACTCCTTGTATTTAAGCAGCAGGTTAAAGCATCAGGTTCTTGTTAATGGGACAAGTCAGCTCTTAGTGTACATGCTATGAATTTTTCTTTACAGGTTTCATAGATCATGTAGGCAGCTCAGTTCTCTAATACAGCTTCTGAAGTTAAATATCTCATGTTAAATATTTTGAATAACTTTGTGCATATACACAGTAATTATTGGAAAAACCTACAACTTCAATTAGTTATGTGTAGAAGAAAATATTCAATTATGTTCTGATTATTTATGTCATAGTTTTCAGATACTATTTTCCTCGCCTAATAAACACTGGTAAGTCAGTTTGTTTTTCCCATTTTCATGTGAGTAAACATACTTTTCAGAAGCTGTGCATTGCTCGGTATTAATGCGCATCTCAATGTAAGAATGAAAAAAGAGAATGACTGTAAAAACTCAAGTATGAAACAGTCTATGTAAATACTTTTATCTTTGTGACACTAATCTTTTGTTTCCATTTTTAAACTGTAAAAATAACATTCTAAAACAAATTCTTTTCTGTACTGTATTCACATGAAATACAAATTTGTTACAGAGACAGCTCCAAGACTGAAAAACAACCACAAAATACAGGCATATTTTTGAAAAGCAAAGCTTTTGAATAAGCTGTGGTTTAGTTTGTTTTTTTTTTTAATTTTAGCTTTGGGATACTTATGGTTTTGATATTGGTGTATATTTCTCCCTTTAAAATCTTATTATATAAGATCTGTAGTGGGTATGGTTCCTGAAATTTTGAAAACTAAAATCTAATTTAAAAAAAAAAAAAAAGTGTTTTTCAAGTAAGCTGTATCTGGTATCTATATACCATCACCACTTGTCTAAACTATTTTGCTTTAACAGTACCTCTGTTTTTGGTGTCTTAGTACTTCTAAAACCTTTTTCGTTCCTACTTTGCTATGTAAAGGGAGGAATACTTATGTCTTAAGAAGACCTAAAGTAATCCTTCATTTTAAACAGAGCTGGAGGGATTCTTTATCTACATGGAAGAGAAAAGAACATTTTATCTTCTGAGAAACCTCCCTCAGTTTGAACATACCTAAATGCTGTCACAGCACCTTTCCAAGATAAAATATTGTGATAGCTATTTTCATGGATTTCCATGATACAAATATATGTTTCCATGGCTTATTAACTAATTGTATAGATCAGCTGTTTAGATAAGATTCACATCTGGGAACAGTGAGGTTCTATGATGTCTCCACAGCTGGCAATAGGAAACATTTCACTAAAGTATTTGAAGACTCTCTGGACAACTTTGTTAGGTCAGTTACATTTGAAATGGTTCTCTGTAGGAAGAAATACTCTAGAACCACTGAAAGTTTAAAGAAGAAATATCTGAATGGTATGTACTTTATTCAACGTTAAATGACATTACCCTTTCAATGATTGATATGTTCACAATACTTGCTAAAGCTATGAATTTAGTGAAGGCCAGGTTAAATTAAGATCGTCATAATAAAGGATTAGATGCAGTAGTTTGTAAATTGTAGGTGGTAAAATCCTGAGTGGCTGCTAAAATCCAAAATGTGTTTTATACTAAGAGTTTGTGGATGAAAATAGAGATAAAACAGATTGTAGGTCTCTAGTCTCATAGTTTAGCAATTTACCCACTAGGTGACAGTCACATTTCTTATACACCTGCTTTGAAGAAGAATTCAAGGATCCTAGAGAATTCATTGAAATGATACCTAGAAAATTTTGACAAAAAAACCACTTTAAGTAAAACCTCAGATGGGATTTTCTAGATCACAGTTGCCAGACAAAACCCTAAGTTCACTCAAATCCTTTTTCTTGGATCTAGCCCTACAATTACACGTATCAAAATATAATAAATAGAAATGAATAGAGACCTTGGCTTCACAGCAAAGGTAGTACAGCATAAAATACTGGTATTAACTTAAAGACTTTTACAGAGGCCTGCTTATGACAAAGCATGGTAGATTCAGACCTATAAAAATTCTTAGCAGAGTAATGCTTCTTATCCATAAAGAGTGCTGTAATAGTGTTACAAGCTGTAGTGCTTTTGATCATTATTGTAAAACACCACGGTATCTATTCATAAAGGCTACTCCCTGCTTCACCACTCTGTAACACTGCTTTTATGCCTTCATAACAACTCTAAGGGTTTTCCTTTTCATTAATATAGTACTGATGGCAGGTGCCAGGTTGCAGAATCCAAGGCTCATTATTCAGTCACAGCAGTAATTTCTCAAAGTCTCCAGGTTTTCCCACTGCTCAGCAGCTGACCTTGCCCTGTTTGGTCTTTATGTGTTGTTGATGTAATTCAGGCTGCCTAAGACACAAACACGAAGCACTGAGGAGTCACACAGGAAAGCCCATATCTCTGACCAATGAATGCTCTATACACTGGCCTGTCGGTTTTCTCAAAGGCAGTAAGAACGACAACTAACAATTAAAAAATATCTTACCAGCAGAAACCAGAACTCATGGATATAGAATTTAAGTTTAAAATGTGAACACCCACCCCCCCTGTATCTGACTGCATTGTGGGCCATTTTTAACAGCCAGGCAGTAGAAAGTTCTCCACAAAAACATTCTATGGTCTAGTTTTGTGTGCATGATATGGGACAATCTGCAATTCATACTTTCCACTTCCTCCAGGAAAGAAATACACTGAAGTGCAGCAAGCCACACATCCTACCACAAACACACCAGGATTTTGCATTGCAGCCTTCCCATTGTCTTTGGTCTTCATAAATTTCATACGGGAAACTATGTGTATATCTTCATCATCATGCATGGATTTCTATTAAAGAAAAAAATAGAAGTACTAGTTCTGGCTTAGGTCTTTATTATAGAAAAAAATACAAAAATACCCTAATCTACTTCCAGAGGAAAATAGAGAATATTTAATGGGACTCTGTTCCTGTTAGAGCTATCAGACTTTCAAGAACCTACTTTGCAAAGACTTTTCTCTTACACATTTCCAGATCAGAAGCTCAAGTACTCTTAACTGCCATGAAAGACAAGGAAATAATAAAACAAAATGCTAGAATGGTCCTGTTTTCCCTCTATTTTCCTGTAGTTTGGAGTATTGCCCAGCTGACAATGTCAAAAGGACTGTTATTCCTTATGAAATTACTGATGAAATTGTAGGAAAGTATTTTACACTATTACCAAGTAGCAATTTCTGTAATTTCTATTAGGATGACCCAAAATAAAAATCAATACCAGATCTTACCCTTTGACTTGTCCTGTAAGATCTCACCAAAATTCTGCCTACGAATGCTGTATTAATTGAAAAAATAAATCAATTTCTCAGCTGAGACAACTTTTCTATGAAGACCATTATGGAACTGTCTATAGAACACAAAAAGCTGGATAGATTTATCTGCATAGTACTTGGTCAAATACACAAGTGGATCAAGACTTAAAAATTTACATTTCTGAACAGTATGATTGCATTCAACATCTTCAGGAAAGGGACTTTACCTAATGGAGGATATTACACTTTAGGAAAGGGTTTCAAACCATGAAGAAACACATCAAGAATGCCCAAGGACATCAAAGGAGAATGAATTAAAATTTGTGAAGTCTATTTTTTGAACCCATATGAATATTATATGTTCCTTTTCCGGGTTAAGTAAAAACTGTACCATGCAGTCCCAGGCATATACATTCTTTTCTAAAAGGTATACCTTGGAGGACCAAGAAAAACATTATCAAGTTCCATAAGAACTCTAAAAGTCCACTGATGCAGAAGGCAGTAATTGGAATGGCAAATGAAATTATGCATTAGATGAACCATTTTTCTTTCTATGTTCTTTTGCTGTGAAGTTGCTCACATATATCCACCTTTTACAAATCTAGTTCAGGTGTTAGAGAGTCAATAAAAGAAGAGACCAGAGTATCAAAACAGACTATATTTGTACAAAACTATACCTTGACAAGCAAGTATTCACTAAGATCAAAGGCTGAAGAGTTAAGAATAAAATTGTCAAACTGTTAACAAAAGTATACAATTTATTTAATATATAGTTTCAGGAATGCAATCTGAAATGATGCAAGGAAATCCTAAATTAATGGGGGGCTATTCCTTGACAAGGTTGGGCCAATTTAAAGAAATTAAATTAGTACTTATTTAGTTGGAGGGATTTAACTTCTGTGTGACCAAAGCAATTTCCATGGTTTAAGAAAGTATTAATGTTGTTCTAGCTTTAAAAAAATCTAGGATAATAAAAGAAATTAACATCAGTTCCCTTTTGTTTGGTGTCTGAAAAACTGTCAGGAACTTTTAACAAAAGAGGAAATTCAGGAGTTAAATAAAAAACAAACAAACAAACAACTCAACCCCAAACCAGCCCTGTTCCTCAACCCTGTGAGACTTTAATTCCTTTAATTCAAGCATTCAAGTTCGAATGAACTCATGTGATTCCAGGGGAAAGGGAGATGAGTAAGAAAAAGGGGGGAAAAGAAAAATATAATACATCCTAACTGGTAAATTTAAAAAAAAAAAAAAAGTAATTTAAGATTATTTCTGACTGAGCACATTCAGAGAGATTTCAAGCCAGATTATTAGCAACTGGAGGTCATTGAAGTTCCTCAGGAATTCCTATTACATTGTTCACCAATGGAAACACATTTTTTCACAAAGCATTTCAAGAATTTTCTTGGAAGTACTTTTACTGAAGACAATACCACGGTGAACTATTGGTGTAAAAGAAGTAAGACCCAAAGGTTGCACTCTAAGATAAAGGAGAAGGTTCCATGATCACTGCATTTCTGAATCCTGAACTGTAACAAAAAGATTCAAGAAATCCACTGAGCAAAGAGAACTATGTTCATCATTTTACACTATTGATTGCAAGTAATTTAAAACATGTTGGTTTAAAGAACTATGAGGGCAGAACTTCTTTTGGCAGAAGAAGTTCAAACATCTTCCAGATTAAAAGACTCACACCGAAAATAAAAAATATCTAAATGCAAACTGTTTATCTGAATAAGGGGAGAAGAAATTGATGAACACAAGATAAGAGAGCTTTCATAAATTACGTGTGCAACTGTAGTCAGCATTTCTAGAATCTCAATTCTGTCTTCCCTCTGAATTTGCAAGATTTCCTTTCAGCTGGCCTTTGTCATAGAGACACAGATAATCTTTTTTTAAACATTTACTTTCAGGAGCTATGGAAATGAAGTATGTAGATGTGTAATTTTGGAAGTGAGATTAATTATATTAATTAATTGTAATTAA
The DNA here is from genome assembly GCA_013186435.1 of Turdus rufiventris. Classification (NCBI taxonomy): domain Eukaryota; kingdom Metazoa; phylum Chordata; class Aves; order Passeriformes; family Turdidae; genus Turdus; species Turdus rufiventris. The sequence continues at coordinate 904,945 of PYHW01010678.1, forward strand.
ACATAAATTCCAGAAATCAGAGACAATATTACTATGCAGAAAACTTAAGGATGAATCAAAAATACTTATGTATGGAAATTAAAATTGTAGAAAATAAAATAATTTATTTTAGGTTACTTTAAAAGTCACTTACTATCCACTCATTAAGAGAAGCACTTTCTCAAAAATCAACTTCTCACATTTTTAATAACTGTCAGGTGTGGGAAAGGGTTCTACTCCAAAGGTTCCAAAGATATGAGTAAAATGACAAAGTGAGGATTAAATGGGAAAGCATAAAACCAGAAAAGATTTAGAGAAATAATACATGTAGGAGGAATATATCTGAAAGGGACTCTGTACTAACATTATCTCACTGAGACATTAGTGAAATAGTGAAAATTCAGCAAAGTATTTTGTCCTGATCAACATTGCTCCTCTCATGTCATTCCCAGACTTTAGATGACGACATAGATTTTGCTCAGATGACGACATAGAACAATAGCTAAATCAGAAATAAAATAGAATCTGTTACACTGCCACAGTAATCTATATATTTATCTAAGGCTATATAAAAAAAGCTTATATGTAGATCATTCATAGGCTCATTATGTTCACATCTCTGACCTCAAACAAAAACTGAGATCAGTTTGTTTAGAGAATATTCCATCCTTCTGTTTGCATAAATGAGAAAAATAATGCTTTGATTAGCTTTTTTGACATACACATAAAATACTTCATGAAGTTCAAACACAAAAATGTATTTGCTTTCCAATGCCCAATATATTTTCTTTTTTACTCATTTTGTTCTAATCCTTTCACCAGATTTCTTTTACTAAAATATGATGATGCCACAAAGCTACAAGGCTTCTGAGTTCTTTCTCTGATTGATAGTAAAATAACATAGTCCTGGATCCATTTACTCACATGGAATTGTAATCTATTCAGGCAGCAATTTCAATTATAACAACGTATTAGTCAGTGAACAAGTTTTTTTCCATTGTATAAGTCTTGCATAAACTCAGGTAATGATGAAACCCTTTCTCTGCTTCAGAATAAAAGACATAGTTCTTATGTGAATATTTCCCTGATCTCTGAAAAAATTGATATTTCTCATACAAAGTACGAATCTGAGAATGCAAGACCTTTGAATTGCAAACACTTATTTAATGATCTTGTACTCTAATACAGTAGTACTCAACATTTTGAAAAATTTGAGATTTAAATAAGAGTAGCTGCCCTATGCACCTGGCCCTGTTCATAGACTTTATTCTCACATGTACGTTTGTTTTATAATTTTGTAATTAATGAAACCTCTTGAACTCTGAAACATTTTCCTTATTTTGAAGAGAAAAATTATTTATGTTTATTTAAATTTTTTTTGTCATATATAATTTCCCTTTTTTCCTATGCAGGATGCAAGTCTCTAGTATATGGCCTATGAAAATATTTAATTTCTTCAAGCATAAACTACAAATTTTATTCTTAAGGAAAGCTCAAAACCATAATTTATTTTGAAATGTGTTACATAAAAAAAGGTTCAAATATATATTTTTAGCATGTCACTTTCCAAAGAACCCTCTTTATTGTAGGAGTAGCATTGGGCACATGTAATACTGGGAATTGAACTAATCAAATACAGCGTGTCTGTGATGTTGAGATAACCTTTTATTCTTGTTTATTGATATTGTTTGGTGAAATACATGGTTTGGTTCAGGTTTTTTCTGACTCAGCTGAGACATTTTAGATCAACACTAAGAGCTATGCTATTTCAAATCAGTTAGTGATAGTTTCCAGCAAATGACAACTGAGGGGTTGTTCGCATTCATTTTCCCAACCTATGCAATTTTCCCATTAAGCAGCAGTCTCTTCCCATCATCCAATGTGGGAAAGCACAGAAGGGAAAGAGGGAAAAGATGAAAAATCCCTCTTCCTTACTCATTTACCTTCAGGGAAACCATGTGTTTTAAGGAACATTTCAACAATGCCTTATGTACCATGGAAAATGAGAAGACCAAAAACAATAAAGACCCCTCTTCTTAGGTCTTACTACATGTTAATGATGGAAAGTAACCAGTCTTATCAACAAAGTCAACAACAGCACTTCTGAGGGTAACAAAAAAAAAAAAAAAACAAAAAAAACAAACCAGAAAAACAAACAAAACAAAACAAAACAAAACAAAAAACAAAACAAACAAAAAAAAACCAAACCAAAGCAAACCAAAACCAAAACAAAAAAAAGCCTCCAAAAAACAAACAAACAAAACAACAACAACAACAAAACAAAAAAACAAACAAGCAAACAAAAAAACTGGAGGAAAAAGGTGATTGAAGTTTCCAATTTTTAACAAGTTCCAGAAAGCACATTCCCTGAAATAGATAAAATTTAGTGAAACTCCCCTGTTCACACAGTGATCAGCTAAGAGACATTTGACTAATTTTGCAAACCTTGTTTTGGTAAGACTTAAACACTTCAGCTAAGTCCTTAGACTAAATGTAACATAAATTCATATTAGAATACTTACTGTTCTCCAAGTCAAATTGTAAGATAATGCAGGCTGACAATGCAAGCAGATGTAAAATGAGACACATCTTCCCCTTTAATAGCAAAACCTTCTAAACTATCCTTAAATCGTTTTCTCTTTTTCTTGGTTTTGGCCTTTTTTTCCTTTTTTCATACTTCAGTTCAGGGTATTATTGTTTAAAAACTGGTAAATTACACAGCAAAACAAAAGTTAGCAGCCATGTCAGTATCCCATGTCTGATAATCAAATGTTTTCATATCAAGTGAGATTATACAGTTGTGTGATTTGAATAATTAAATATATATATTTAAAGGGATCCCCCAAAAAATTGCAGGGATGAAAAGGACAGTTTTAATGTCAGCGTATCAAAATAAAATGAGATCATTACTGCCATATACTGTAGAAATACAGAAGGATGAAAACTAACAGTTCAGCCATAATGATTTCATTAGGATATGTATGTGGAGAGATGAAAGGAAAAGATCACTAACATATTGCTAGTAAAACAGAAAGAGTCTGAAAGCAGCTGAATGTGGTATACTTAGAGAAACAGAAGTAGAAATGCTTCAGAAAATAAATAAAACCTAAGTCTTTTACTCTGTTTAAGGCAGGGCACAAGCAAATGATAAAATACACCCTTTGTCAATTCACCTTGGAGTCATTGATCTTTTTTGCACATTGAACTTAATGAGGCAAGCAGGAGAAAATTGTAATAGGTCTTTCATGTACTTATTGCTGGACTTGGATTATTGTGTAGAGCTAAATAATATTTTCTATCAAAATGTCTTTCAAGTAGTGGCAGAATTCTATTACAAATATGATTATAAATATTTTTTTATAATAATGAATTCTTGGACTTCTTTAACCATGAATAAATATTATGTCAACTATGTAAGCAAACACACCTCTTTAAAAGTAGCTACATATTATTTATGAATATCATATCAGATGGGTAATTTTTGAGGGGCTATGTTTTACATAGACATGAAAATGAAACTCGGGGCTTTTCCATCCTCTAAGTAACTGGGTTTTTAAATTTAATTTAGTGTACTCTAAATCTATATGAGATATAGTTCAGCAATGGTTAAAATATCTTAGTGAGGATTTATAATTTTATATCATACATCTTTGTATTGCATTTGGAAATTATCAGTAAGTCCCATATATGCAGTGAAAGTGTCTATATATATAACAATAATAAATACAAAAATCCGTCAATTTTGCATACAATCATGAACAAATGTGTTTGATTATATAAACTAAGTAAGTCATATAGTCAGCAGCATGCTTAAAGTGTCTCCTATGAAACACCCCAGGAAGCACCTTGCTGAAGTCACCTAGAGAAAAGCCATCAGGAAGTGCTACGATGATTCTGAGCTGCCTTTTAGGGACTGTGCTACTTTTCTCCTTTTTCCACTACAGACCATTTCTAACCAAGCAGCGTTTTCTACTGTAAACGCACTTTTAAATAAAAGAGGACAGGAATCAATCAGTGATCTATAAGCTGGCACTGCTTATGGATAGCTTCTGTACCAGTTTCTTTTTGAGGAGAGTCACCCAAAAGACAAAACAATAAAGCAAAGCAAACAAACAAGGCAACTGAGAGCTAATTTAAAAACCTAGACAAATAGTAAATTAAAACCAGTTACAGCTATGCGTATCCATGCATATCATCATTAGAACTATGAGTGTAACTGCTCTCTATTTGCAGATTGAGTAGGGCCAGAGCTCATACTCAAATAATTTCACAAAATCATAGCTTTGGGAAGGAAGATAATTGTACACAATACGAACATGACTTATATAGTCCTATTTTAGGAAACAACCAAACACTTTTCCTGCCTTCATGCCAAAATTCAAAGTCAAAAATAAATAAGTTTCCTACCTAAACCAAGTATTGTCAGTAAAAGTTTCCTTTTGTGTAGTCCCAGACCTTACTCTTTCCAGAGCATATTAACTGGGGTTAATAGTTACAGCATAATAATATCTCAGGGAACTTTTTAAGGCTTCGGAATATATGTAACTGTAGCAGCATGAATATTCAGGTCCAGGATGCCATGGTGTACAATGCTGTGTGAACACTGCTAACACTCTCAGTTCCCTTGCTATTTCAGTGGCCTATTGTTTCATTTTCTTCTGTTGCGCTTCTCAACCTATTGCTCAGTGCCAATCAAAATTCTTCGGGAACCTTTGGCATTAACCTTGACAGACCTTTCTTTGGAAGTAGAAAATTAGAAGGTTTCTGTGTATCAGACTCACCTTATACCCACAAGACCTAGAATATTTGATTTATTTTTTTTAAGTAATACAATGGGAATGCAGCTAGTCATGCCATTGAGTGTATGCAGACTCCCTAGACTGCTTCTTTTGCCCATCCTGTTTGTTCCAATCCCTTTTTTTCCACTTACATTTTCCCTGGCCACTTTGTCATTATGTCAATTACTAACTGAAAGAGTGATGTGTGTGACAGAAATTTAGAAATATGTTCACTTCATTGGCTCTAGTATTTCACTGTCAGAATGCAGGTATGAAAAAAAAAGCAGCCTGAAAGCTAGATTTTATTTCCCCAAAACTGAAAAATTCTGAAGCACTTGAGAAAATAACTTATCTTTTCACATTACTTTTTCTCCTACAATAACAAAGAAAATGTGTGTGAGATATTTCTCACATGACTTTATAGGGCCTGTAATTCCTTTAGAATGCTATAGCTGATTGAGTGGGGAACCAACACAACAGACTTCCTGTTGAAGCTTTTTATTACATTAATGGAGATGCTTTGCCTGATTGCTCAGAACTTCTGCCATACATTCTATTAAAAGTAACTGCCTTCAGATTGCTCCTATTGCTGGGATAAAATCAACACTCATTAGGTGGCAAATGTACAGCTACATTTATAGGGGAGTGTATGTGAAAAAGCCTTATTTCTGCGATTAGTGGCTACTGAATTCAGCTTCGATGGTCACTGGATTGGACTCTACAAGAGATGTGATCCAAAGTTATTTTAATATATTAATAAAAGTATTATTTTTATTTCATTTTTAATCTAGTGCACTGTCCTTTCAATCTGGCAGAACTTTGAGGAATCAGGGTGTATAAGATAAAGAAGTTTAATTTACTCCGAGTAGATAAATTGTCAAAGGAGAAAAAAAATATTCTGGTATTATCCGCTTAACAAGGGCAGCCAAATAAATGAAAATGAGGACATTTGCTTCAGTACATACCAGCAACTTGGATAACATCATACATAGAACAGCGAGCCTGTACTTTGGCCAATAAAAGATGTCAAGGCTTGGGCACCATGCCTGAAATGTTATTATTAGATTGGAAAAACAGATTTACTCAACATGTTACAATCTTGTCTTCATTTGCTACATGAAAGTATATTACAGTGTGATGTGAAAAGGCTCTGATAAGGTTCGAAGCAGGCTTGATTATCAGGGAGAAACAATAACTCTTTATCCAAATAGGAACGTCTGGGTAGAAATGGCAGTACCCTAAGCAAACCAATAAGAGCTTACTAAGTATTTGAACTCAGAATCCAAATAATGAAGTAATGTTTATGTACCTCACAAACCAAGAAATATGTATATGCATGGATGTTAGAGTTTCAGTTTTATCATGTTAATAAACAGTGGACAAAATTTTCTTCATCAGGAAATGAAGAAATCAAGGAAAGTATTTGGAACTGGAAAGACTGGATTAACATGAAGTTAAATATTAAGGTTAAAATCAGTAAAAAAATATTATTGTGTAAGCTAATATTTGTATACAGCTTGTATCCATGTGTTTTCTGTTGTAAGTTAAGATGCTAAGAAAAACACCTGGTTGTGGCCAACACTTTGCCCTTGCTGAATAAGAAAGTTTACTGCAACACCTCCTGGTGTCATTGTCATTTGCCAGGTCTTACTGATTTGGTGTCTGGACACACTCTTAGCTGATTTACATTAACAAACAGCAGCAGTAACTGAGTCTCTTGCTCTTTTTTGGAATCAGGATATGATAGCCCATTTTGTCCACTGGATTTTCTCCACTGGTTTGGCGCCGTGTGTTTCACTACCAGATCAGCATCTATTTAGAAGATATTGGTCTGAGGGATAAAAATGAGAATGAGTTCCATTACATGTTAGATAATATTTTTAATGACATATAAAGAAATTGTTTTAAGAGTTCAATGTCTGTCTCCTCTTTCCAGCAGGAATCTAGAGTATTGCTTCTGACTTTTGAGGGTCAAAATGGCTTTGGGCAATGCACTCAGGAGAAGGATTTTTTCCCAATCCTACTAGTCTTTCCAATTAATGAGAAAACAACTCAAAATAATTTGATGGGAGCAAAAAGAATGCTGGTGCCTAATTTTCCATAACATCTCTGTAGCTCTCATCCTTCTTGTTCAAGAATAATGTAAACGTGTTACCCTTATCAGATTTTTGCAGAGCCAGTCATATTGAACAGATGCATGAAGAGAGTTGAGGTTGTTGAGGAAGAGGCTTCATCTGGCAAGCTTAAAACACTGACAGTTTTCATTGCCAACAAACAGACTTTTGCTGACTGATTGTTATATTTCGGCAAAAAAATTGTTGCTCTTTTTTCCCTTTATGCTTAGAAATTATGTTTTTTATTAATTGGTGGCCTGGTGTCTTATGTGGCTTTTGAAGGACCATTTCTGCACTGTAAATATGGATATAAACATGCTACCTGCTCATTCACAATATGCAATGCTCTGAGAAAATGCTCATATCAGACTGAAGGGTAGAGGATTCATACATGTGAGCTGCAACTAAAAGAGACCATTAAATTAAAGAGTCCCTTGGCCATGATATAACATTCCAAGTCACTTCCATGCTGTTCCCATAATTCTTAGGTATATTAATTGTGAAGGAGGTGTTCCCCGTAGGCCATTGAAACTTCAAATTTAGGACCTTAGTCAGGCAAATGTCTTACAGATGTTTAAGGGAATTTTCCCAGTTTTCTAACAAAGGTTCTCCCTCATGTATGCAACAAATGCAGAAATATTTCTAAATTATCATATATGCACAGTGAGATGAGATATGTGATCTCTCAGTATAACAATGCAATTTTGCTGACATTGCATATGGCAATATCCAATTCAATTTTATTAGTCTATAGTTGTTTTCCATTTACATTGAAGATTAAAGCTTCTTCCAAAAGTAAAAATTATTCTTATGATCTTAGATTTTGAGTCTAGTCAGACACCAAGGCCAAGTTAAGCCAATATTGTGTATGAATATAGTTGATATTTTCATTAATTTATTGGCACCTCAAGCAATTAAAACAGGAGGAAAGCATTGTACTATAATCATCAGTGACTGCAATTTCACTAAATACAAATAGAATAAATCCAGAAAGATTTGATGATTTATTGACTCAGTAAACATATTTAAGACAATAAAAGAAAAATAGGGGAAAAAGAGGAAAGTAAGAGAAAATAATATTACAAGGATGTAAGAGCAACCATCTCAACTGTATTAGGCCAGTATTGCTTTCCTGATGGTCACCAGCCACTCATATTTTAGAAAGGTTCTCTGGTTTGACCTTCAATATGTAGAGACCAATTTAAATCACAGAGCACAGAGTTGGGGTTGTTTTGGGGTTTTTTTGTTTGGTTGGTTGGGTTTTTGGTTTTTTGTTTTGGTTTGTTTTTTGGGTTTTTTTTTTGTTTGGTTGGTTGGTTGGTTGGTTGGTTGGTTGGTTGGTTTGGTTTGGTTTGGTTTGGTTTTTTTGTTATTGTTTCTAACCCTTAACTCTGGCATTAATTCTGGGCATTTCTACTACCCACAACATATTTCAACCTTGCTAAAATCTTGATTTTTAATTCTGTGAGACACAGGAAAATTTATATATATTTTTAAAATAAATTATAATTATAATTTTAAAATAACAATTTAAAATATAGAAATATAAATTATACCAATTTAAAGATATGTCAAAATGGTACTCTAATTTAAAATTCCAGAATAATGAAAGGTGGAAAGGGATCACAACCTCTGTATCCTTTTTATTCCTTCTTTTCTTGACAAGTACCTTCTACAACTGCAAGTACAGAGAAATGTCCACAAAAAGAAAACAATGTCAAGTAAAATAAAAACAAAGTCTAGGGTCTCATCTCTATCACATTTTGATAGTTATAGCATCAGACTTTGTTTCCCCTATCCCACGTCCCCAAGAAAATACTTTAGGAAGAAAAAAATATACTGGGTTATTCTGATTTCACAAAGACCAATACTGTTGTGATGTAATTACAAAAATATGTATTTCAAAATCACCTGGCTAACAAAGTAGATATACCCTTATACAGGGAAATTCAAATATACACACAAATTTATTCTTCATTTAATAACTTCCTACAAATGATACATTCATTATAATTTATTACTTGAACAATTATGTGAAGTTCTATAAGGTCTGGGGATTTTTTCTAATTGTAAACACTCGTGGAAATATGTGATTTTTGTAAAATTAGCAAAGTAAAAGGTCAGAATGGTAGACACACACACATTCACAAATCCATATGCACACATACCTATATGTGATAACAAACATAATTACTCTGAATCTGAATTTCATACATTTTGTCTTCTATGGACTGCAAAGTTTTTCGATAGTGGTAATTTTTTGCTATGTGTCCTAAAAATACATCTAAAGGTATTTTTGCTAGGGGTTTTAACATTTGAAGTCTGAACAAAATATTTGTATAAGTTTTGTGATCTTTTCATTGTACTCTTTTTCACTGCTTCTCTGTATATGATTTGGCAATGTAAAAATAAAATGACCTTATAGTCTAAGTGACTTTTCCAAGCAGTGAAACTAGTGATTTCATGGGATGACTAAGTTCAAGATTCTATCTCCTTGAAATTTGTTTCCAGGATGTTAACTGCAAAGCAAGTTATATATAGCAGTAAATGCATGCTTAATTTGTGCAGAAATCATGGTGTGATGAATACAATTAAGAGCCTCGGAGGGAATAATTATATTACTGCATAAAGCTGGTGGATCTCAAATTGCTTGGTGCCTGGACTTTAAATTGGCCTGTGTTCCTGTTGTGAAAGTCATTCATAGTAGTAACAAAACTGCAGTCAGAAATAGGGTAGTTTCAAAGTCATGTAAGTATATTTACTCATCTGCTGCAAATGACAGAGCCTACAAAATGGAAGCAGCACTTAGAAGTAAATAAAAAATAATTTAATTCTATGAAAAATATAAACATTGTGTACATTGAAATACTATTTCTTGCAACAGATCTTATAAAAATTATAAAATGTTAATGGTAGCATTTTCTTTCATATTTACACAAGTAGCAAGTTGTAGTTTTTACCTGGTCTTCCCAGCCCACCACAGGTACTATCAAGAGGCTTTAATGAAGACCTATAATTGAATTAAGAGCCACAAACACTGCATAAGTCAAAAATTTCACTAGTAGGCAATTGCCTAATATAGACCAGTGAGATTCCTCACCTAAGGTGTGTGGTAAGGAAGGTCAGGAATTGTGGGACTGGATTCTATCATCTTAATAGCCAAGCACAATTCAATGGGCTGACATAGCGTTGCACAGTCATAAGAGTTATTAATAATAAAGACAATTTTGTAGCACAACTTGTTGTTCAACTTGGGGAATTTTCCTATATTGAACATTTAGCAATGGTTTTATGAGAGCTCGGACTTAAACCAGCAATTTTTGGGCATAGGATACACAAGTAGTTGCAGCCCACTTAAGATTTGAGGTTTTTAAAATTACTCAGCTTCTTTCAGCATTTGGGAACCATTTTCTTATTCTTCTACTTGGTTTTATGCTTCTCAAACACACTACAGGAAACATGAAATTGTGCATGTTGCACTAGAGAAAAAAAAAGCAGCAAATAAATAGTGACTGATTCTAAGGTCAACAGCTGTAAAATATTACCCAAGGGAGAAAAAAAATTATTGAGACCTGAAATTCTGACTATGATGAGAAAGTAAAGGCTGTGTACATTACTCCTGAACTGTGGTAAATTTTCTTTCCCCTGGTCATTATTTCATAGAACTCTCACTTGGAAACTAGATATCATTTGTTCTTGATAGGTTTCTACTCATTTGGAAAAAGGTAGTGTGGTACTGTTAGCTTTATCAGATACCCTCTTTATTTGAAAAATCAATGCGTAAATTAAAGAACTATTTTTTAAAGATAATGATATAGAATGCAGGTGTTGGTAGTCTAGGTGTGAAACTAGAGTCATAAAAGGTAGAGCTCCAGGTTTGTGTACCCTAAGACATCACAGTGATGCCACAATGACAATTATAATAGAGCATGGCTCAGCTCTAAATACCTGAATTTCCTAATGATGTCCACTGCCACTGCTCTGTTTCCCACATAAAATCAATAGTGAATGAAAATTTAGTTACGTACTTCATGTAACAACTTTTTCTCTATCAAGTCAAAATTGTCGCTTGTTAGGATTTCATTTTTCTATAAAAGTTTTATTAAAGTGTCCACTGTGGTAATGGAAAGCCTGTGCCAATTTGCTTGAACTGGTCTTTTAACAAACTGGGAAGTGTCAAATATACAGGTACCCGGTGTGCTTGTTCTTTTTGTTGGAGGAGATGGCCAATGAAATGAACATCCATTTTTATGCCCAAAATTTCATTCCCTCCCTTCCTACATTGGTGGAAAAAAATCTTCAAGCTACATATCAAAATTACCTTGTGCAGCATTCATTTAATCACTGTTTTAGTCCACATCTTTGATAAAGCTTGCATCCAATAGGGGACTCCGAGGAAAAAAGAATGGTCCAGATGACCTGTAGAAGATGCATTAACATTACAAGTAAAGCCCAGCTCACAAATCAAATAAAATCAAGAATGTAATACCCTCCCATTAGCTGCCATATTGATTTCAAGATTCCTATCAACCACTCTTGCTAACAAACTGAGCACAAGGGCTGCTTTAAAGTATAGAGGAGGTTTTTCTACATTCCTTTTACTTTTAAAAAATTCTGCCACAAAATAAATACCTTCTAATGATAGTTTTGTAATAAGAGTATCTGCTGGTGAAACATGTTTTAATAAACATTCTCTGTATCTCAGTATAGAATAGTTCTTTCCTTCATTTCTGAAAGGTATTCACAGTGCCCAGATGTTAAGCCGTAGAAATTTCTTTTTTCAACAGTAGCATCTGGCTTATTGGCAGGCTCTGCTTGCTCTTTTGTTGGCTTCACTGCAGTTGTCTTTAGGCTGTGAAATGATTAGGATACTGATGTGATGTCTTATTCACTAGAATCCCATTGCTTTTAGCTAGCTCATGGTTTCTCTTCTGTAACACTTCCAAAAAAATCTAAATAACAACAAAATTTCTCCCAAAGATATGAAAGCTCATGGAAGGGGGGAAAAACCAAAATGATTTCTCCAAGGATAAGGCAGAATTAATGCTTTGCAAAATGATTTGGGAAAGGGATGACCAAAAAAAAAAAAAAGAAAAGCTAACAGACACATTTTATTACTCTAATGTGATTCAGATTTCCAGTTTAATAGATATCTTCTTGAAGAAATTGTTGATAAAAGATTTGTTTTCTCCTTTAAAGATATTGACTTTAATACAAGATTAAAGTTGGGATCTTCCTTCTATCCTACCTATGAGGTACTATATAAGCATAATTGAAAGCATGTCAAATTTTAGAAATCTATGCTCTCTTGAGGAGAGAAGCAAGCATGGACAAATATTTATTAGGTACATTTTAATGTAAATTGCTGGCCTTGTGGGCTTTCCAAAACGTACTGGGGCTTTGACCCAGATTTGTTTTTGTGTCTGCAGTCTTTCTCTTGTGGGCATATGCCTCTTTGAGACTGAACTTCAGTACAGAGCCTTTTAATTGACTGGTTGATTATTTAATGATCGTAAGAAAACCACTCTGTTATTAAATTTTTGAGTTGATATTATGCAATATAAGTTCTAAAATGTTATTGAAATAGTTACAGAGCAACGATGTAGCGGTCTTTTTGTGGGGTGAGAGGAGTTTTGATCCTAAAAGTAATATATATAGTCGTTTTGAGATTATCTTCAAGAACTTTTATCCTGGGTTCTAGTTAACATATGAACATATGAATCTATAAAGTATGAACATTCATTCAGTTATTTTGGTACTAGATATAAAATTCTGCTATGTGGGAACAAGTCTTTGTTTTCTTACTTATAAATATCCATACAAACTGCATGTTTGTATCAGTAATGTCCTGTTTCAAAGTCTCATAAACTTAATTTGAGTTTTTAATCTGTGTTTGAAAATTCTGTGATTTCGAGACTGCATTTTGTATCCAAATAGCCATCTGGCCATATCTCTGGTATGTAATGATAGGAAAGATTGAGCCAGTGTAAGTAAAGCAGATGGTAAAAGGTGCCTGCTGACCAAACAGGAGCAGTGAGACTCAACTTGGATAGGTCAGCCTATGTGCAATACATAATCTCAATTGTCATTGCTCATATCTACTGTTTTTGATGTTACTCTTTGTCATTTATATGACACATGCATACATATATATATAGTCATTTATGTTATATATTACAGCTTTCTTTGAAAACCTTTTGTAATATAGTTGAGATGTTGAAATACTTAGCTTATATATTCATGTAGAGTTTATATGTCACCCTCCATCTTAAGAATTTAATGTAATTGGAATTATTTTACTTTAAATTAAACATCCATTCTTTTGAAAAGATACAAGTGCATTAGTTGATATGTATACAATTTGTCTTCTAATTTATGAAAGTATAATGATATTGCATTATTGTTATAAAGTTAATCAAGACTTTAATGGGACAGCTATGTTACTATTGAGTGGTGATTTTTTTCTTTTACTATAATGCATGCCTTCAACAAGCCGATTATGCAGTGTAGCAATGAATTCTCTAATTAGAAAGTTATTACTACATCTATAATGGATAAGAATTCTAGCTTTATAACTTGCATTTAAGATGCTTTCATATAGAAATAAAAATTTTTGAAATACATATCAATAGTTATAGCAGTATATTTATTCTATAGGCACATCGTCTGGTTTATCTCCATTCTTTTTCATCTGATGATGTATACATGCGTGTATGCAAAGTAAACACAAGATGGCTTCTCTTAATAACTCTGTGCCTTGATAATTTCTCAAATATATTTTGCATGGATGTGAGAAGCTTGTGCCAAGGCAAGGACTGCGAAAAACTGTCAGGCTTGATTCATACAAGAAGGAAATTTCTTACAGATTTTTAACCTTGTTTTAACTTTGAATTTCACTTGAGGATTAAAATCATTTTTTCTCTCAGAACAAAAGCAGAAAAGGTCATATGATTATTAAGAAACAGAAATATGTTCAGTATTAGGAAGTCCACATATTAGAAATTATGCTGCTTTTTTTTTCTTCTGTTTTACCTTTAATTGGAATGTTTCTTGAATACTGGTTATCAGCAAAAAAAGTTATCTTCAAGTTAAATGAGTACAGTGACTTCAACCAGAAACTGAATCTATGTAACTTTACTTATAACCTGAAGCTTCTAGTCTCAAAACTATTAATATAATTATTTTGTCCAGGCTCTGGCACTACTAAAACCATGATGTAAGTCTCTCTTATTCTAGAGTTTACGATTTACCATCATCATTACCTCAAAAAAATAAAAATGTTTCACTCAGAGGTGCATCTCTGTGACCTCAAGACTGCCAGTTTTGAACCCAGTCTGAACATCACTGGTCTGAGATCCAATCTCTGCACATTTTCTAGTTTTTATTAAATTATCATTTAATGCAAAATGCATCAAAATACCATAGGGGAACACAAAAAAGGATGATCAAATCATGCCTCGTTTACAGCTTAGTGACTGAAAATTACGATTCTGATTCTTTGTCTTTTCACTAACTGCAAAATCATGGAAAGGCCTCAGATGTCCAACAAACATACAGGACAAAACTAAAAAAGACTGCTACAAATAGACTGTAAGTGTAACCCTGTTGAAAGATAGGTATCAGCAGGCAGTTGGTAAAACATTGACCTAAAGAATCTTGCAGTCATGAACAGAGCATTTTCTGCTCATGCACAATACGTGTATTTTCTGTCTATTGTTTTCCTACAGTAAGTGTGACCTCACTCATGCTTAGGTAGAGTCCTTTTTATCAGGCCAGTCAATTGCTCATGTAATTACTGAATATAATTACAGCAAGTTAACTAAGGGGCTAGTTTTTTAGATCTATATAGTAATGAATTCAGCTAAGAATATGATGAAGTGTCAAGAAATATTTAATAAAATGTCCTGAATTGTGAACAGTATCTTCACTGTATGCATTAAAAATAAAAAAAAATACAAACATTTTCTGCACTTCTTTTTTTTTCCCCGTGTGACAGTTTTTGAGGGAGTCATTGGGGTTTTGTGTGTTTGGGGAAGAATCTAGATGCAAGTCATACTATTCTAAGGACTAGCTGCCTTGTTTTTGTAGACAGCAACAACCCTGCACTGCTGTTTGCTGGAAGATGTTATTATAATGGACATTACTCCAGCGAATTTGGCAAGCCTAGCAAGTTGAGATAGATGCTGCTGTGTCTTTTGGCACTAGCACACAGATTAAATTTGCAGTCCCCTGATGTCTCTTTTTCTTTTTCTTTTTCTTTTTCTTTTTCTTTTTCTTTTTCTTTTTCTTTTTCTTTTTCTTTTTCTTTTTCTTTTTCTTT
>PYHW01010678.1:921118-938612 GCA_013186435.1 Turdus rufiventris
ACCTGATTATAAGCCGTACTTTGGGTTCAGACCAAAATTTTAGTCAAAATGGTGCAGCTTATAATTGTGAAATTACTGTAATACTATGGACCCTGGAATATTCTTATTTTCATATAAGACACCATTAAAAATCTTCATTATCCAGCTCTAACATATGCTCAAAGTCAAAGAACCTGCAAAAACTTGTCATCCAGAGACTCCTCAGAGAGAAAACGTATTATTTTAGCTGTTTCTGATGAGAAAAAGTTTTAGTGGCATACAAAAGCGAGTACTAAACTTTTTTATTTTCCTTACCTTCTCCAACTTCTTACATAAGATGATAAGGATTACAAATATTTATCAAAGCACCATAAATGTCAAATGGCCAAAGGCATAATCACAAAATCCAATTGTAATAAAAGTATCAGGTTATAAATAACATCATTCTTGCACAGATTTCACTCCCTGAATATTCCATACATATCTTTAACTTTGAGCATTTTGTGCGGCAGCAAATTTGCCCCTAAAAGACAACAAATGTGTAAGAGAGGTTATTCTAATGCTATATGCCTGTTATATATGTTTATATAACAATAAATCTGTATAAGATTTCCCATTGTATCCATACACAAATTTGAATATACTAGTGAATGAATAGAAAAATTAGATACAGCTGGAGGAAGTGCAATACATCATACATCAAAATAATTCTTCAACTTTTTTGAACTGTTCTGCTTTCCTGTTCCTAATTGAACATTTCTGAATTTGCTGATAATAATAAGAAGAAGGATTTTATGCAGAGGGAATTCTTTTCTGAAAGACACTTTTATCACAATGAGTATTTTTGGTTACATTGCCTGTTGGACTCTTGAACCCTCTTCCAAACTAAAGAATAGCTCTATATGACATACTAAACAAGGATACAATACAAGGAAGTTCATAGTTAAGGAATTCAGTACTTACTGGATGTGTGAAAACATGGAAGAACTTGGTGGGTTCTGGTCGTAATACGTAACTGAAATCTATAGTGGAATATAGAAATAAATAGGTACCTGAAATGTCTAAATGTCTTGGGTTTTTTTTTTCTTTTTCTCTCTTTTTTTTTTTTTTTTTTTTTTTCTGTAAGGTTATGTTCTTACACAAGTACTTTATTGGTGTTAAACCTTTCATCACCTTCTGTTGCTCAGCAGCTGGTACAAGCTTCTTCTCTCTAGAGTAGAGGTGTAAAAAAGATAGTCACTTGAAATATAGATGCATTTAACTGAGCCACAATTTTTTATCTCTGATATTAATTATAAAGAAACACTCTGTCCATTAGAAAGTTTTAATATAATAAATATTATTTAATTTTAATTTATTATTTATTTACATTCTATACAGTGTGGAAGCAACTGAAACAAGGAGTTCATCACAAAGAATGGCAAACGCTGTCATATTTCAGCTTGTGACCCCGTTTTATTCAGTTACGTGAAGTAAGAATTTCATATACAGAACTCCTAAGGCTTCATTTTCTTCTCAAATATTTAGGCAATTTACATGGACTGAAGGCATTGCAATGGAATTTTTCTGGATTAAAATGTAACTTGAAGGGACCAAGGACCAAGAACTACCTGAGAGATTCATTCCGTGCACAGATATTCTAAAACTGACACTAGAGAATCATGAGAGTACACCTGAGATAGAAAGGTGATGCTGAAGAGCATTCTGAGTGTGACATTTTCTTTCTCAGAAATGGATTCCCTAAAATATTGGATAACCTCCACTAAAACAGCAGAAGAATCAATCTAGGAAATTACAGAACAGCAAGTTTAAATTCAATAGCTAGTAAATTGCTAGAACATTTATTAAAGCAGTCAGTGTGTAAGCACCTAAAGGAAAGTAAGGTGATAAAATGCAGCCACCATATAGTAGTTGCAGAGAAATCATGCCAACTTAACTATGTCTTACTTTTATAAGCCTTACTAAATTAAGGAAATGTTCACAACACACAGTAGATCTCAAGTTAAAATCCTACACAGTATTCTCACGCCATGAGAATTGCCATTCCCACATGGCAATTAAAACACGAGGAGGTTGAAATACTGCATTATGAACATACAACCCACATTAAAGTTGACATAACCAGATAATGATTACATTTCATTCCTAGGTGGAAGGACCACTAATGGAATCATTTTGTCAAGAGAACAACTGTGATTTTTTAAAAAATATATATATATATATGTTTTTAAGTTTTCCTCATTATTTATTAGTAAGTGAACAGCCTCTGTATTTGTATTCAAAGGGAAATGCTTTTTACATATAAGCATTTTCTGGTTTTCTTCCACTGGAAAAAACCCCAAAATGTAATCTTTATCTCCTGTCTCCACTCACTTGGAAGGGAAGTAGGTATAATTCATATTTTACAGAAAACAGAGGCAAAATCAACTCAGGAACCACTTTGTAATATTGCAAGTGCAGGGATGAGACAGCTGCTCACTGTTGCTGTTTACATCAAGTACAATGGACTGTATTCACATGGAATTAAGTCAGAGTTTATGAATAAAAGTCTCTCATCCCCACTAATGATTGTTTGTGAATCTGAGGGTTCTGAAAGTTTTAATAAATGGAGGTAAAGGATGTATATTTCTTGTACACTGTGGGACTGATAAAACATAAAGTTGTGTGGTGCAGTCCATCTCCTTTTTGCTGCTGATTTTCAGCAAAAAGTTTCTAGCAACAAGAACTTAGAGAAGAGACAATCCAGAGTTCTACAAACAGCTGAGAAGGTTTTTTTTCATTTCTGCACATTCCAGGCCTGAGTTGAGACATTTTTTTCATGTCTGTTCTTTTACACTTGAATTCTGGCACTTTATTCAGTTGAGAAGGCCTATAATTCAATCTTAGCATTGTTCCAGTCTGAAAAACGATCCCACCAAAACACTCAAAAACACAATGCAGAAACGCACATTGTACCAGGTAAAATCTAGCAGAAAATTGAGATCTGTCCCAAGTGGGAGAGAATAAAGTTAGCTAGAATGCAGCCTTCTCTTCACCTGCTGCTTTGTGCTACATTTACCAGAAGCCATATTAGTTTTCATATAGTTTCAGGCCTGACTTGCCTCTGTGTTCAATTCAAACTTTAGTGAATCACTGCAGGATGAAGGAGTCAAGAAAAACTCAGCAAAAGTCACAGGATTTTTGTGTATTTATCTCTCCCAACTCTCTCAAATAAAACACCTACAAGTACACATTCAGCAGTAGCAGCTGACACTAATCTAGGAAAGGAATGACACTGAGATTCTTAAACAACAAAATCCCTTCTCCTACAAGGAAGTAGAATATAATGAGTGCTTGGAAATGGAGCCCTCCAATAGATACTCATATTCAGTGATTGAGATACGGATGTATATAATCTCATTTTCTCACACTTACACTCTGCTATTGAGCTTGCTTTTACAACAGAGACTAGTAATACCAGCTGAGATGTTCCAGATCTTCCATCTGGCCCATGGCTATCACAGCAGAGAGGAACCGGCCCTTCTAAGACTGTCATGTCTCTGAACTGTTGTGGCATCCAAATGAATCAAGCCAGATTTATCTTTATTTATATGTATACTTCACTTATTCTCCAAGGAAATAAATAGGCACTCTATAATCTACCTCTGCTCAGTTAGACGTCTAAATATGTCAGGGAAATCATACTTCAGGATTTCCTATTTCCTCTGTCTCTCCACTTGGAACTTATTTTGATCACATTCCTCAGAGCTTCATAGCAGCACTTTTAATGCAGTACTTCTGACTCACCTTTGCCTCAGAAAATGTGACGTTTGCTCCAGGCTATAATACATTTGTTTTCTGAACTGACAGTTTAGAAATACTGGCTTTCTAGAGCTGGTTTGGGCATCCATCCAACAGTTTGTCAGGCGGTATAGAAATACCTGACCTGCTGAAGATACTTTGTATGCAGATCATTTAATCACATTTTGTTTTAAGTAAATTAGCCCACTGGTCCCTCACATGTTATATCCATTACCTAGATTCATCTTGCAATGTTAGTGCTGTTAAATTGCCAGTAGCTGCTCTTATTCTCTTTGAGGTTATTAGGACTTAGACAGCAATTAAGCAACATGTCGACTGCACTAGTGTTTCAATATACAGCATAAGAGCTTAAAAGAAGATTGAATAGTAGCTCCTGACTAACAGAGCATGTGGCTACATATTGTGCTGTAGATCCCAGCATATGAAATCATTTTCCCAGGAAAATATAGTAAACAAGTTAAAATATGACTTGACCTCTTCAGAGGACATACTGCAAACATTCTGTTCTGAGTTTTGCAATGAAAATTGATTCATTAGCAATTAGGATTAGAATTTGCACCATTTGCATGTCTCCTCAGGTAAAGCTCATTCTCTTTCATCTCTTCAGGTGATACAATTATTGCATCAAAGGATTGTGCATTAGGAGATACTCTGTCCAATCTGTGGGAAAGAGCACTCCACAGCTGTGTATTTATCATATAAATGCACTACATTTGCAAATACTCCACAACTGACCTTACAGGAATATTTCATCTGTGATTCCAAAGGTGGATGTTCCTTCACCATGAACCCTTATTAACTATGTGAAAAAAGTAAACATAAATTCAGGCTGTATTTGATAATCTGTGCTCTGATAATTTTGGTCCACAGAAGGCTCATTGTTGTTTATCAGATAAACCAAATAACTTAAGGTTTTAACTTTTAGTTGCCAATGTAAAAATTGTAATTGAATAATCAAAGAAGGGAAGTAAAACATTGAACTTGACTGTGCAAAAATGAAACTCGTTTAATATGTTCAGAAAATGCTTTACAGTTCTATCAGCTCTTCCATGATTTTAGTCAAATGGTAGCTCATAATAGCTACCCTATAATACCATAATGGTTCTGTTGCTTAAACACAGGCACTATGTGAGATCACTAGAGTATCCTACCTCCAATTTAACTACCATTTTGGAGAGGTACAGTTTCTCTGCCTGTAGTGTCCTATCTGCTACTTCTGTGTGGATTTTTAATAGGAAAAAAAAAAAAGGACTTTGTGATTAATTAAAGGGATAAAAAGAGAATAAATCCACTCATAAAAATGCTGACATAGATACAGTCTGCTATTAAGATTCATAGTTCATTATTAACTTTCGTATATCTAGAATTCTCGTGAAAGGGAATAAACTTTATAATATGAATTTTTTACTTTATTCATGTATTAACAAGTTATTCAATAATATGTATTCATCCCACTTACAATAGTATTACATTTGTGGTATTTTAAGTGCAGGTTGGATTTTGACAATGCCTTCAAGATAATAAGATGAAAATAACTTGAAGAATATTAATTTGACCTAATAATATCTCTGGCATAGAAAGATATGAGGTTTTTTCCTATTTAAAAAGAATCATTAAGAAATCTCTCACTCATGGGAAGAGATTAATCTCACCTAAATTAAGACATCTGAAATTTAACTGCATAGCTTAATCTGGTTTTCCTGGCTCCCTCTGCTGTAAATGGAGAGTCATTATTCCTACCTATTTTAAAAAGCAAACTTGTGATCACATTTCTCTCTGTGATTAGAGAAATTCTAGATGATCTCGAACAAGAAGGGGAGAGTTGCTTTGAGAGGCTACCCAGAACAGAGGCTAGACAGTGTTAAAGGGCTAAAGTAGATATTTATTAAAAGGCCTTTAAAGAATACACCTTGGGCAGTACAAGACCCTGGCTGAGGCTACTCCCAGGATGGAGGAGAGATCACACATTTTCACACTTTTATAAGTTTTGGTCCATTTACATACTGGGGTTAATTGCCCAATTGCAGCTTCAGGTTATGAAGTCCCATGCTCCCAGATTGCTCTCTTCAATTCACTGTTGTTTATATTTTTTGGGCCTGAAGCTGTAACAGTGTCCTTGGTTCTCGGGCTGGGAAAAGATTGTTCTGTCTAACTGAACTGTGAGGAGAACTTACTGACACTTTATATGAAGGTCAGTTATAAACTAACGCAGTACAGAAACTGGATAATGTGAAAGCTAAAACTTAAGGGCATCAGGGGTACCTGCTCCCAGTAGCAGAGAATCTGTTCTATGCTGGTGGATCTTTTAAATTGTTGGAGATCCTTGAACAGTTTTTCCATGGGTAAGAGGCAGGCGCATATCAGGAAAGAAATACTTTCTTCATATAGCTGAGTTTGGTAACCAAATGATCCACTCTTTTTTCTCCTTCTTTCCAAGACATCATTGCCAAGGAGTTGCCATACAGCTATGGCACACTCCATAGGAAGTTCTGCCATGTCGTTTGTATACACTGAACTTCCCCTGCATTTTTAAGGGGATTGCTCATTCTTTGAATCTTTATAGAGTACCTCCAGCATAGGTAATTTTCTCAAGTACTGGATACTTTGCTCCACGGTGTTCTATGCATGTCGGTGCAATAATAGACCATCGTTGAAAAAACACCTTTCCCTCCCACTTTATAGGAATTTCCTCCAGAGACTGAGAGTTTCTGTACTTTTCCCAATCTCCGTGTCAATGCCTGCATACTGGGACAGAGATCCCAGCTGCTTGGCTTCACTACCATAAAAAGCTATTATTTAGCCTCCTATTTAGCCTATTTAACCTCCTTTGTTTAAATATGGAGACCAAAATACTTTTGATGGTAGAACATAGAATGATAACCAGGCTGCTTGATGGCTGCTTGATGAGATCCATTTAGATCTCTTGCTTTTGCAGCTAAGTTCTTCTCTTAAAATAGCTGACTTTGTGAGAGGTAAAACATAGCTTTTTGTTTATTTTTTAAGTGCTTATTGCTTAAATGTCTGAAAAATTATCCAGAGGCTCCCCTCTCTCAGAAACCCGGCATACTAATACATCCTTTACAGAACAGCAATTTCACAAAAACAATCTTTTTCTGAAAATTTAGACTGCTAATGTATATCCAAATATTCCTTCACACTCAGAAGAAGTGATGCTTCATACAGAATCTCTCAGTAATGAATAAGTGAAAAAAATATGGTTTGGATATTCTCTTTTCATTTAAGATATAAGCCTACATAAAACACAGTTTATTATTTTGCTGTTGAGCTTCATCTTTATAGCTTATGGTTTCCTAGTTACAAATAAAACACTGGTCTGTAAATATAAAAACTGTAGCACACACCTTCTGTAAGTTAGATGCAGGAGGGTGTTGGATATTTGTTAATGTCTACTACCTGGTACAGAACTTTGGCATTTGCTTTGGATAACACAAACCCCTTCTGTGAAATGAACAACTTTCCAAAGAACCAACCTTGTTTCAAGAGCCATGGAGTTACCTGCTTGTCACTTGCTGTAGGGACTGCAACCCTGAGACACGCACATACTGTGCGCACTCATACACAGGTGATGCATACCATTATTTGATATTCTCTGCAGCAAGTAACCAAGATACAATAACTACTGACAAACAAAAAACCCTATTCCACATGTACAGTAAAAGACAAATTATTTGGAGATTAAAAGTAGAGCTAAAACCACATCCTGCAGCACTGGTGCATTGCAGCTAAAATAAAGAAGGAAAAGGAACTTAAATTGTCTGCCTGGGGAAAACATTCTCATTTGAGTGCTCAGTAGAGGACTGAAGTACCTATACTGAAAAAATGTAACAGGATATAGTAAAAAATTATATTAGTGATGAGAAAAAGGTAGCACTTTTATGGGGTGCAGTAGAAGTTGAACCTAAACATTGTTGCATATCTTCTGCTGCTTCCCAAAAACTCAGTCCTAAATCAATGCTGAAATTGCAGAAATTCTACAAATTTACTCTAATTCAGAAGTTGTTAGTGATTGTAGAATTTTTACAGACTGGTTAAAGTAAACAGAACCAAAAAAACCCAGACATTAATGAGTTGCTGAATTAAGGACATGCATTTTCAGTTGACAAGTGGTTTCAGTGAAAAGGGACAATTAAGTCTGAAGGGACATACATAGCATGAAAAAATAAGAAAACACAAATAATCCACTAGTCGTGGTTGCTTTAATGAAATATATATTCAATATTACTGTTTTAATTTGGACTACTGTTGAAGATGGCAAGGGGTCACATACAGTATCAGAAAATCTGTTTAGCAACAAATACACCAGGAGAAGAGCAGGAAGTGCAGTGTAGGGAACATTACAGATTGTATATTTTTATTATGAAACACAGTCTCACAGTGCCAATTATTGTTGGTTCAAGGACAAACACTGTGCAAAGAAACTGGGACATACACAGAAAAGATGTACAGGTCAGTGCAAAATGCTCCTCATGGGGACAATACCTGAGAATTCCAGAATCATCAGCTTCCAGACAACAGCACAGAGTCCATGGAGAATACGTTAACATCTCCACAGCTGTTTAATTTAGAAGTTATTATTTGAATTCCTTTGCAAGTCAAAGCAATGCAGTATAAAATTGAGCTTTATCCAGAGTCCTCTGCTTCTTATAATCTCATGGCAGGTTTGTCAGAGGCTACTTAAGAAGGTGAAATTGCAGAAAACTTCAGTGTTTCTAAAACACTCACTACGACACCCCTCACTCTGCTGAGTGTTATACTGGTGAAGGTAACATATAACTGTAAACAACATATGTTAAATCCTTATGTTGTGAAACAAGGAGGTCATGCATTATTTGGTACAGGATGTCTGAGAAAGATTCAGTTGGACTGGCAAAGTGTAATGTGTTTGCAGGTTTGAAAATAACTATGGACTCGAGCCCAAAACAAAAATAACTGTTCTCAGTGTTTATACAATGAAAACTGTCTTTAGAATGGTATCAGAACCACAGACATCATCAAGATATACCGGTATAATGTAACTGTGACAAAAAGGCAAATAGGATAGGTTGGGTGTACTAAGCAAAGTTTTAAGAGCAATAGAAAAATATTAATGTATATAATAAATAACATTTATTGCTGTTATCAGAACCATTGTTGAACTGGAGCTCAGAAAATTTATTTTTCATCTTTTTGATTTGCATTTTCAGTTCATACAGCAAAATGTTGTTTTCCAGTTTTCCATCAATTATGTCCAGGATTTCCTTATGGGCTAACTAAACTGTCTCAAATTAACATCATAGGCAAATTCATATGATCTAAGAAGTTTTCACTCCTTAGAAACTAGCTATTTCCCTTTTCTCTGAAGTGTAGTAGTTAAAACAATAGATAATCTTGGCCTATTTCAGTGCAAAGCCAAGCACAGTTGCTTAGATCATCACCAGAGTAAAGACCGTAGTATGTAGCATCACTGACTCAGTGAATAATGATAGTTTAATGAATCTTATACCTCTTTCCTTTCTCCAAGCTGCTCTGGCATGTGAAGGTGTGAAGGTATGAAGGCTTTGCTGATAAAGTCATATCAAGAAGAGAGTGACAGTATTTTCTTACTTTGTACTGATGTGGTTTCAGAATAGTAACTTTTAGAAAATTTTTCAGCACATATATGGAAGACTCTCAGTTAAAGTTCAACAAACCCATTTACGTACTTCATATTTGCGCTACTAACATCAATAATAAATTTTATTTCACTCATCAGTCACGAAGACTTTCTTTTGAAGGACTAACAAACCTCTTCTTCCTTGCAAGTCATTACCCATAAAGAAATTACTTTTTCAATGGGACTTTGTGATTTTCCTCAAATGGAAGTTCCTGTGGCAGATGGGAGAAAAATGTCCTCCAGAGAGGATGTATAAACTACCTAAGACTGTGGAATATTCTGTATCATGATAGAAATGCTGTAGTAATGGATTTGTAATTTTTGTGTGAGACTTTACATGGTAAGAGTATTTCAGGTGTAAGGATTAGATTCATTCAGGGGATATACTGATGGCCTCCTGGCCTGTTTTCTACTACTATAGCCATTTAGGATCCTACTAGAGCAAGAGCATGTACAAATTAGTAAGATTTGCTTACTTCTAACCTGTGAGAATGTACTGCTAGTATTGATACAGCTGTCTTCCTGTCTTCATGTTGTGATAAAGGAAAAGAATTTTTGTCCTTGTTTCACAGACAGATAAGATAAACCATAGTGGTCTCAACATCTTGGACTGAATCTAGACTTATTCTCTGACCCCAGTATCCCATTCCGCTCACTGTTGAGACTTCCTAGGTTTTAGAGCCAGGTATGGATACTATCTAATCAAGGTCTTCTCAAAATTTATTCTTTGTGGAAGCTGATTGAAAACTCACAACAGTAACAGCAACAATACATAGCAATACACCCATGTCTCACCTAACATGAATTTAGGATACAACATGTGTGAATATATGATTGTGAGATACATGAGATGCTTTCAGGTTCCTTAGCCTAGAAGTTGACACAAAAGCATAATAAGAGACAGGAAAAAAAGTCTGTTTGTACTGGGAAACAAACTGCTTTTCTGAATCATGCCACCAGCTTTTAAGACTCTCTTCTAAACATGTGTTACCAGTGGCTATCACACTTTTTTCTGGTGTAGACTTTGAATACATTGCAAATATTAATTAATCCCTTATGTGGGAAAGGTATGGTATGAGTATATAGAGTGTAAAATTTTCTTAACCACAGCATGAAATGCTATGAAAGTTTAAAAGCTAAGGTGATAGTCTTTGTGAGTCTGTTTTTCTGCTAAATAACACCCACAGAACATACTTTTAATTATATGATATATAATTTTTGTAGTAAAATTGCCATGATTCTCACAGTATCAGTTGCAAAATGTCTTCCTTTTTAAACTGAGATAAGCAAACTTGATTTTCTTATAATTGTCCTGCACTTATTATGCAATTACACAGGTAATAATTTGTGAATAAATAATAATAGTAAATTTTTTGTAATCTATTTAATCGAAATATGGGTCATAAACTGACAGAACTCAGAGCATTTCAAGGATTATCAGATGTCAGTTGCTTTGTTGCAACTATGGTAAGAGTGGGATGCAATTGAACTCTAAATATGAAGTTATTACATATTAGAAATATTATAATTGGAATTTAAAAGTATGCTGACAACAAAAAAAACCCATCAAAATATTTTTGATATAAAGACAGTCTAGACATTCTGCATATTAGTAACTGCAAAAAATATTTTTTACAGTTGAATCCCATGTGAATTTAAGAGAGCTGCTCCTCAAGATTTTGAGGTGAGGTATTATCTTTTTAAAAATGCATGGCTAAGATATTAAGTGTGCCCTTTCCCTAACCCTAATGCTGTTTCCTTGATCAGATTTTTATGTATGTCTCGTCAAAAAACCAAAAAACCAAAACCAAAGTAAATAAAGCAACTAAGCAAATGGCAATGTGAGTGCCTGCTTATCTCTAAATACAGCATGATGCAATTAAGTCAGAAGGATGCCATCATGACTAAAGATAAACTCAAAATTTATTTTCTCAGTTAGGGTTTGGATGGAACAAAACATGCCTTAAATGGTACTCTGCTTAGTTCAAGATTTCTTCTGACAGAAAGATTGGTGTCAAGCAAGTGTGATAACTATCCTAGTGCCACGGCCTTAATGGGCATACTGCAGACTCTTGTGCTGACTTCTAACTTAAACCCTGTTCATTCTTAATTTCCTTGAGTCCTAACAGAATCCTGGCATTTTTACTTACAGGACCATTTATAAGAACTCCCCAAATAAACGGAATTCATTTCACCTAATTTGAAATATTTACCACATAGTCTAATAAAGCTAAAATAATCATCTTGGTTTTCCTTTCCAGTCAATGGGAAGAAAAAGTAGTTCAATAGTATCATCTATTTGCAAACCCATTTCAACTTTAGCTGCATTGTCCTTCAGGTGTTTTCCCCCCATTTATTATGTGTGGGTGAATTAATTCATCTTAGAAAACTAGCAGCAACATTATAGATATTGAACTTAATGTGAAATTAATCCCTACTTTTTTTCTAGCATACGTACCTGAGTCCAGTTTAGCCAATATTGGTTCTTTAGACATCCTTGAACTTTAAGGTAAATTTAGCCTTTTCTTTTTATTTTATTTTCTTATCATAAATCCCACTGAAATCAAAGGTATGACTTGTTGAATGAGATACCATGAATGAAAGTAACAGAATTTGTCCTACAGTAAAATTTCTCAAAGAAGTCTTTGAGGTTCTTCAGTAGCATTTTAAAAACAAAGTATTGAACATAATGTATTATAATGTAAATTTTATCAAACACTGTGTCATTAACATTTAGCAATCTTGTTTATTCAAGTCAATCCATCTATATATACAAATCTGATATTTGCCTTTTTAAAAATTTAACATGCCTAAGTGCCCATAAATCAGTTATGACAATCATTGTTAAAACAATCAATAGTAAGGAATATGCATTAATTCAAATAATATTGATAGCCACATGAACCTGCATCAGTCTTCTGTGAAATAAGAAAAATGATACATCTTTTTAAAATCAATATTTTCCTTTTTATGTCATTCATTTGAAGAGTATCAATAATACATTACTTTATACCTTGTGTGTCAGTAGCCCTACTTCTAAATGTAGAGATACCTTGAAAAAATATTGAAGTGAGGCAAAAGAAAAAAATCATCAAAGCAATGACCTGCTAAAAACTTGCATTCATCCATTGTATTGTGGGTATTCATCTGAACTAAAATATGTATGGGCAGCATTACTGGTTGGATATATTATTTATGACTCAGACCTCAATAACAGATGCTTGTATACCACATTTGTCCCAGAGTTAAAGAGCAAGAGGAACAGTAAGAGAACTCAGTATTGCCTTTATCTATCTTCAGACATTTAAACCATGAAGTTAGGCAGGTGTGCAGACCGAAGTGGAAATACAAGATGTGGAATTACAACATCCATTCATCACAAAAGAAACATTTTAATTGGTTATATGTGGAAAATATCTACTTGACAGTCAGTTTCTCACTTTTCACATAAGTGCTTTGCTGCTTGGATGCCTAATCTTGTTTAGTATAGGGAAAGTAATTTGACATGAAAGTACCTAGATGGCTGCCGAAAATTAATTGCCAATTAAAAAAGAAAAATGTTTGTGCTACTCTATAAACAAGCCAACATATAAACCTTTCAGTCTTGTTGCTTTATTTATGTCTTTGTAGATCTGGTTTCAAGCTATTTGCATACAATTTACAAATTCATATTATAATTCTCCAGTATATTTATGATTTTATAGTTGTATATATTTTACCTCTATGAAAAATATTTATTTCTTTATGCTTCTGTTGCTTATTATTTAACAAAAACATTTCATTACATTTGATAGTTTATGTCGCTTCCTTAGAATGAGGCATTTTTATTTGTAGGGCTCAGAAAGAGAGGTATATTCCCCCCCTTACTAAAACAAAAAAGCCAAACTTCAAAACGATGAACTCCTGTCTCTTACTTCCCATAGCTTCCTCAGTTTTCTTTCAAGCAAGGATGAATACCCCAATGATTCAAAGTATAAAGGTTAATCTGAGTGGAAAATGAAGGCTTTAACAGGATTGTAAAGCTTAAGGACTCCTTTCAGCACTAAAGAGACTTTTGAAAGTGGCTGAGCCATAGAAATTTCATGAGTACCATGGAATGGCCTGCTTAGATCCAAAATACAATTCAAATGGCACAGCTGGTTGAATCCAAGAGTAGAAATGGATATTGACTTCCATTTTCTTCCTTCTTCGTCTCTCAAAATTAATTTTCTACACATTGGGTGGGTTGTGTGAATCAATGTTATGTCCACATAAATGTTAGTAATTATGTGTAGGATAAATTACTGAATAGCATAAATTTAAAGAAATAATAGAAAATTGATGTAATTTGAAATCTTTTATTATTTTTGAACTGTAACGTAAGCATATCTCCTTTAAATATTAAAAGTTCTTGATTTTGGGAGTTTTGTTAGTTTGGGGTTTTTTGTTTTGTTATTAAAACTGAAATGTATTCCCAGTGAGTGACATTGAGCCACTTTACTTTACATTAGCAAAATGGAAATACCTGTGGTTATTCAAAACTATTGCTCCTTATATTAAACTTTTTATTCAGTCTTCACATGAGTGAGGCAAGTCCTTTGCTAAAGCCAATCCAAAGGCCAGATTTTAATGAGGGAGGAAAAAAAACTCAATCCAACCAGACCAAACCAGAACAAAACAATACAGAACAGAACAAAACCCACATCCACAAAGTTTTCAAGACCAAGTTTTGACAATTGTAAATCTCTTGGCAAAATGTGAGTCCAAGACACCTGATCTACAGATTTAACCAGCATGAAAGACTGACTGCAAATACTTTGGGAAGATTTTTTTAAGATAAGATTATACAATAGGAAATTCCTGTGCCCACTTATACAGAGCTCAGTTTTCTCACAAAACCTATGGTCCCATGTGGAAATCAATAGTGTGGAGATAATGTCAGGGTCACTTATTATGACTCTGCCAAAACATTTCTGTAATCCTCAAAAACCAGACGCCTACAATAGCCACCATTCAAGGCATGAATTAACAGTGACCTGTCTTATTTTTCTTTTCTCTTTCAATTAGAATTATAAGAATAAAAATAATAAGAAGTCATATGTAGATTTTATTTAATGCAACTTTTTACTGGAGAAGAAAGCTAATGAAGAATATTAAAGCAACAGCTTTTAATCTCATTAAAAATAATCTATAATGTTTTGTTATATCTGACATTTTCAAGCATTTGTTGATATTATGCCCATTTGGTCATCCTTAATTGTAGCCCTTTAAAAAATAGGTATCATAAAGACTACAAAAAGGCCTCTCAATGTGAAAAGTTATCAAAAACCTCAAACAAATGTGTTCAAATCATTTCTCAGAACTTAAGAAACATTCAAATTGGAATGCATTTACCATCAGTAAGGCTTCCAAAATATTTTCATTTCAAATTAAGTATTTTATGAATATGTAACTGATTATTTTGTTTTTCTTTAAAACTCATTATAAACATAATTCTTCATCCAGGCTTTGAATGACTTGCGGCTCTGTAATATGGATCTCTTGGTAAGTATTGGGCAACAGCATAATAGTCTTCCTTTTCTAGTATGTGATAACAGAGAAATAAATAAAAATTACAATCCAGTTAACAAAATCTTGAGTCATTAGATATGCACTCATAATTAAAGAAATAGAGACTTGCACAATCTTCAGTAGGTGACTGCTTTGATCTGTGAGCAGGGGATAAATGCGGTCATATTTCTGTGCAGTATTCCATTACAATAGGTATTTGCATACCAAATTTTTATTTGACTCTCCAGTTGACTCTAAAACATATTAGAAATTTTACATTTTTCCCTCTTTAAATTACATACAATAAAGAATGGGCTGCTACTTTTTCACAAGAATCACAAGACCCTCACATTACTTATCACAAGACACATAGAGAAAGATGCGGGATATCTAGAGATGAAACACAAACTCCATATACTTTAATTTCAGATATCTACTGCAGCTTTTTGGTGATTCCTATCACTAAAATCAACAGGATAACCAGGTAGCCATAGAGGCAAGTAGGAAGAGCATTTGAAAGAGGTTTGTCTTCTCCATAATAATCCTCACAGCTGAGGTTATTTTTAGGTTGACTTACTATCTTGTGGTCTTTTTGGTTTCCTTATTTCTGTGAGGAGTTGTATCAAACATTGCAATAGAAATAGTCAAACACAAGATATCTACCCCTTACATTCTTAAGAGGTTACTGTTGTCTGTGCTTCAGATCTAGACAAAAGATTTAATTATTTTAGCTTCCCTCTATCAACTGAGACATATATCCTGAAAAGCTCAAATTATTTCAAATAAACACTAGAATTCTCTCAGCTATGTAGGTCCTTCACTTGCTCTTAACTAACAACAGAAAGCAATTCAAAGTCCTCTGTGACTGGCCCGCCTAAGATACCCTGCCTTCCTGTAGCCCATAATACTGTGTTGGGTTGTTTCCCACTGGAACAATAAAATAGCATATTGCAAAGGAAATCTTGTGAGAGTAGTGAATCTCTCCATGAAGGGGAATACAGCGATAACCTTCACCTGTGGATTCGCTTGCCCACTAACAAATTTGCAGCTTTCATCTCAAAGCTTTTTTCTTATGTTCTATTTTGGAAATAACAACCTAGCCATCCTTAGCTGCACCTATGCAAACAAATGAACGAGTGAACAAACAAAAAATCCTACCAACATAGTAAACACAGTCTTTTCCTAGGATAGAAAAGAAGCAGGAAAAAGTTTTATTTTCATGAAAATACTTAATAGAAATAGAAATACTGACAGAAATTAGCATGTGCCATTGTACTGAAAATGTAAAATAAACGTTGGTTATACAAATAATTTACAAAATCATATGCTAAACTTATTTGTAGATCTCACAGAAGTAGTTGTTCTTCATTAAATTCTCTTTTCCCAAACACAATAATGTTGTGAGAAAATAACTGCCAGCAGTACCTAATACTTCCATTCATATTTCAGCCTGAAAGCAGAAATTTTAAAAGCACGTTCAATTTTTCATCAATTGTTAGTATTTGGTTTTCTCAAAAATTTACTTGCTTATTAAATGTTTGGAGTTGAGCCAGTCTAGCAGAAGTTCGATTCTCACCTTCATGTCCTACATGCCAGGTGCTTTTATAATTCTCCATGAACTGGGTTGGGTAGTTCAATACCTGTCTGTATTGGTTATATAGAGTTATATTTTTAAAAAATATTCATCATCTGAGGACAACTTTCAGTTTTTAAGTGTTTGGTGATCAAATTCCTTAGACATTGTAGTGATACAAGATATATAATCAGGTCAACATAAGCTTCACACTTACAGCAATGTCTGTGAAAGAAAGTTCCACTGAAGAAATTCTTTTTTCAGTAGTGTCAAATCAAAATTGAGCCAACGGTACCATTTCATGTTTCAACCTTCTATGGTTCTTGTCACATACTGAAAACCAAGACAAGTAGCTCAGCAGTCATCACTGTATTCAACCTTTCAAAGAAAATAGAATACCCAATTTAGATAAAGAAATGTATACAAATTTTCAAATAGATATTTAAACTTGAAAAATACAACCAATTATCAATCAATAATTTTACAGCTGTTTTGACAGGACATTGCAGGATTGATTCTTTCTTTCCTTGATGAGTATGCTTAGTTATATGCAAAATGGTTTTTTCACTTACTTTTCTGGTGGAATAATACTTAGTTTTGAACTAAGTAAATAAGCTCCAAACATATTTCAGTGCTCTGTTTCATGCTAGCTATCAGGATTAGCAGCAGAAAAGGTGAAACAGTTAAAATCTGAATGGTTTTGAACTTTTAAATTAATTAGCGGAGTTTTTAAAAAGTACAAAAAAGTATCAAAGTTTTACTCTAAAGGAAGTGCTGTCCCATCTTTAGGAAAACTGACTTCTGACTGCAGCAAAATAATCTTCAGGCCTGGGAAGTTTCCATCAAGGTACATAGGCACATCTCTTGGTCTTTCTATTTACTGTGTTTCCTAATTTGTGATACTCATGAGAAATAATGTCTGGAAGTGACATAATTCAAGTTTATTTATGGATAAAATG
>PYHW01010678.1:953865-968165 GCA_013186435.1 Turdus rufiventris
GGGAGGGGGTTTACATTCTCCATTTCAAAGAGAAGCTCCTGCCTTTCTTAGCAGACACCTGTCCTCCAAACTAAACCAGCAACTTTTCGTTCTTTGTCCTTATATAAGCCGCACCTGATTATAAGCCACACTTCCGGGTTTGGACCAAAATTTCAGTCAAATTGGTGCTGCTTATAATCGTGAAATTACTGCAATAGCTTTTTTAGAAGTAGTTGGAGGCTGGATATTTGAAGGAGACATTAATCAACAAAAATTTCAGCAATTAGTACCTTCGTGTACTTTTGAGTATCCATGGGAAGCTTTCTTGCATCTCTTGCACCCAAGACCATTTAAATTCCAGTTTTATATTACTTATAAAAGGGATGAAGAAACACAAAGAGAAGAGGACTGATATATGTATATGGACCATTAATTCTTTCTGTCTATTCCAAACAGACTGATTTCCTTAGACAAACTGAGGTCTTAAGCTTATGAGTGAATAAATGTAAGTCTGGCTTAACAGAGCTGTAGACAACCACTAAAATTAATGTGAGTTCAGTGGAGGCCTTTACAATGTGCATAAGAAATTACCCATTTTTCTGTACTCATTTTTACATAAGAAGAATATCCCCCTTCTATTTCAAGATTGCTGCTGTTTTATTTTTGCTTGTGCTTAGTACAGTGCAAAGACATAAACCCTCTCATGCTTTCTCACAGATGCTCGCCTTTGCTCTTGTTTATTTTGTTGTTCAATTAATATCAAAGAAAGGTCAATCTGACAAAGTATATGGTTGGTGTTTGTGTATGGAAAAACATAATGGGAAACTTGTAGTAACAGGAGTCCCCTGTGCCAAAGAAAATGTTAAAAAGCTTCTCCTTAGTGACAAAGTGAGCTTCATTTGTACTGCATAAGTACCCTACTACAAAAGCAGTCTTGGACTTCCATGGGACTACTATGAATATGTTTATAATATGATTAGGCAGGCAAAGCACTCCTAAAGTGCTGCATCACTAGTCTTGTGACTGTTATACTGCTGTAGTGGGACCTCTTAGACTTCTAGTGGGCTGAAATAGCATTACTTATAAGTGTGCTTATATCTTACTTAAAATGAAGAGAATCTTGGTGGGCTGATGTCATGACGCTTGACGAATGACATTAGTGTTACGAATGGAGACACATTTTTTGCTCGCTTTACTTCTGTTACTCAAATGGCAGCATTACTCCACAATTTTTGAACCCCATAGAATGGAGTACAAAATAAATCCCTGCTCGCCAAAAAATTGAAAACACTTACTGATCAAACAGATTAATTTAATGCACATTTGTGAACCACTAATATGGTATTCTCCTGGGGGCAGTGGAAGTATTGCTGTGGGACTACCAGACATGGTGCTATACCACAACTGTTAGAATTTCTGGAGACTTCTAGATTTGCATTTTCTTTGTAGTTTCATTAACATAATTTGAAAACAGACTTAATTAGTGTTTTAGCACTATTCATTTTGTTTTATTTTTATTTTTTTTAAATTCCTGAAGAGATGTTTTTTCACTGGGGTAAGATATTGAGTTGACAACCCTGAAAAATCAACTTCACTTTGAAGCTATACAATGATTCTGTATAAAGCTAGTACCAGCCACTTTTACTGATCGGGGGGGGTTTCTTTAGTTTTTGTTTTACTGGTTTTTTTACTATCTCTTTGTTCTTCATTCTCCACTAGTTCCATTCTCCACTAGTTGTTAAGCAAGAACTTTCAGGACAATAACCTGTTAATCTCTCTCACATCAGGCAACCAGAATTGGTGTTAGTGCTCTAAATGAATAGACTATTTTTCCTGACCGTGGGATAGCAGTAGATATTTTTATGTTCTTCCTCTCCATGATAAGCTATGTTTCGCATTTTTCAATGTATTCTGTTCATGAAGTTTTACAGTTTGTACAAATATGTTGTTCTAATGGAATACTGCTAATAGTCCTGAAAATACTTTTTCTTCCACCTTCATTTCAGTTTATAATTTTTGCATTCCTGTTTTTTCTCTAGGTTTATTTCTTTTCCCTTCTGACCAATCTGATCTTGAAAGAAAAATTTTTGCAAATTTTTGATTAGTTTTGCCTTTACAGATACAAGTATCAGTTGGTATCACATATGATGATTTTACTGTTCCACCAGAATCAAGAATCAGGTTTTCTGCTCTTTTTGTGCAGAGCATCATGCAACCAACAGATGGAAAAACTTCTGAGTTAGGTATTACTTCAGCAGATATGAATTC
This sequence comes from Turdus rufiventris, assembly GCA_013186435.1. NCBI lineage: Eukaryota > Metazoa > Chordata > Aves > Passeriformes > Turdidae > Turdus > Turdus rufiventris. The sequence goes on from PYHW01010678.1 coordinate 956,113, forward strand.
GAGACCTGAAGTTATAAGAGTCTGTATCCTTCTACACTTTTTCTTCTCTATATAGTTTTCTATTTAAATTAATTTGGCTATTATAACATAAAAATAATTTTTTCAAGAGAACTACAAATCTAACCACCAGAGCAGTAAAAATGAAAGAAAAATTGGTCTACTTACAAATATACTTCATTATTTTATTGGCTCAATAAATGATGTTGCCTCTAAAACAACAGTTGTGAAGGATGCTGAGAACTTAGGCATAAAAAAAGTAAACAAAGCTACAAGATATTTGCAAATCTCAGATAACTAATATCACCCAAGTATTTCCCTTAGCCTCATTTGGACAGCAATACAGTACCTAAATTTGTGTTCCTTATGAATCACAGATCCATAAAATCCTCATGCTGCCAGATCACATGTCTTTCAAAGCCTTTAATAAAACTAATTCTGGCTTACTCAGAGCATTATTAGGCTGTGGAAAGGTGTGTTGCATTAGATGCTCAAGAACAAGTGCCAGATTTACAGCAGGACTAAACTGCTGTAGCTTCATGGAAACGAATCACAGTGGCCACTGCAAATGTAATAGCAGTAGGAACTGTGGGGAGAGAGCTGGCTGAGCAGTGATGATCTGAGGTATCTCTTTTGTATGTTAGAGGGTGGTTTGCTAATCAGAAGTTGTTAAAACAGTTGTTTGAAATGTTGCCACTGGACAGGATCTTTCTAAGAAAATGACTAATCCCAACAGTACTAATGATACCAATTTATCACTGAGGATCCATTTGTATATTTTGTTGTTTCCAATCTGTTACAGGAAAATGGTGGTGGCTGGTTGAATGCCTTTTTTGTTTTTTAATGAACATTTAAACTACATAATTTTACTTCATTTGTGCCAGAAAATTGCCCAAACACCTTCATTAGAAATAAGCAAATCTGTTCAATACTATCTGAACAGCAGGCAATAGATGCCTTATTGAACAGAAAAGCTCTAACAAACCTTATCCTGTACACGTCCTGTACTATCAGTCTGTTTATGTACTCACAAGTTTAAGGAAAATATGGGTGCTGCTACATAATAAACAGTGTCTCACTGCCCTTCTTTTTTATCCAGGTGGTTGATTATATGGTATGGGATATTTTTGCAGGTGGTATAGAAAATCATATATACCAGCTGCTGTACCCACTGAGCAACACTTTGCTAAATGACACAGCACCAATCACATATAACAGCTCTAATGACTCTAGTGATATCTTTACTAGATGTATCTTTTTCTTTCCTTTTTTTTTTTTTTTTATTTTTTTATTTTTTTTTTTGCATTGAGAAATAGCCTTCACAATGACTTTTACTTATCTCTGGGGTTTTTTGTTTGTTTGCTTGGTTGGTTGGTTTATTTGGGGTTTTTTTGCATGGTCTGTTAGGCAAAAGAAAAAATATTCAGGAGAAACATAAGCGATTCAAACACCCCACAATAACAAAAAGCCAAATAGGATAGCAAAAATGAACTGAGCACTGGATGGCTTGGCATGCTGCCACCAATCCTTGGCAGAAATCACTTGCTGCTGGCACTGGAGATGCTAGATGTACTAGCCACTGGGCCCCTGCTATAAACATTTTACTATGTAGAATCAATATTGACATACTGCATAAACAACTGGATGAACCTTGGACAAAAATGATAGCAAAAAGCATTTCAATAGTTTCACATAAATCTGAAAATATAACCATGCTTGACATTACTATTAGTATTGTATCTGAAGACCCTGATTATCACTGAGCACCATTAAATTTAGTTTATTGAACATCAGTCTTGTGCTTTCTTTTCCTATGAGAATGACTGGTGTAAAGAATGCAGCAGTACAAAAATTATCTTCAGTTGGTATCCTGTGGGAAGGCATCCAGGGTATTTGTTGTCCTTTGTGCAATTAACAATCATATTGATCACTTGCTTTTTTCAATTAATAGTAGATAAGCTGTCTGATTTCCATCCCGGCTGTAATTAATGAAAGTAGACATTAACTGTTGCTAGAACAAAATAACTGCTTCTTTACCACCTGTACTTCTTGTTTGGAAGTGTGAGATATGTTATGACCAAGTTTTTTCCAGGAGTAGACAGAAGATTAAGAATTTTTCATAAGTAAATAATGCAGGTTTGTTGGAGAACTCCATCACTGCTTACATATTTTCCTCAATTTTGATAGAGAAGTTAATATATTTAAGAAAATTACTGTCCATACTTGGATTCCCTGAAATTCCTTGTATTTTAGATAATGAGAGCACTGCTTCTGTCTCATAAAAAAACCCAATATTGTTACTTCTTTCTCATGAAACACTGTTATAACAGACCTCACCATTATTGCCAGGTTTATGTGGAAGGCTCAGGAGAGCAAGTACTATAACTCCAAGTTCTTGAAGTCTCAGGCTGGTGCTCCAAGTCCTCTAAATCCCTCTAAGGATGTGGACTCTTTTACTCAGTTGGAAGTTGTCAAATCACTGAAGAAGATTTAAACTACCACATACAGTATTGCTTCCTGCTGTGGCTGATGAAGGGGATACACAGTAGCTTTACATTGTGACATTATTATTTTCTTTCTTGTAATAACAAAGTGTCCTGTGCAGAAAGAATTTGACATCCTCATCAGTGCTTTGCCTTTGATAGGTACACTTAAGTGATACTAACCATGGATAAGTTTTCTAATAGAAGACTTGCTTCACATCTAGCATTGCAGTAGGGTGGGTGAAAGTAATGAATGCAAACTGATGTTGGCAAGGACAGAAACTGATGAAATAGATGGACTGTGTGATGCATGCACCATTATGTCTCCACAATATATGAAATGGAGGGGAAGAGTTACTCTCTGCATTACATTATTCCGATCACTTAAAGAAAAGAAATAAAAAATTAAAATAAAATAAAATAAAAAAAGAGGAAGCAGCATCTATAAATATACATTCGAGTATACATTTGAGGAGTAAAAGAAATTTAAACTTTTCCTGATTCTTGTCACACTTTTTATTCTTTAGGTATCGAGTTGGTTTGGATTTTTTTTTCTGCCTCTTTATTTTTCTTTTCCACTACTAACAGTTCTTTCAGGAGCACATTGACAGCTTTGAGCTGATAGAGAATCACTATAATCAGTGTAGAAGATATAAAGTCACAATGAGAAGGGAATTCATGTTTACAGTAGAGGGGACCACACACTGTGATAGTTTGCATTAGAAACTCAGCAGGGGGAGTGTGAAAAGCTGTAGCATTATAGGAGATATGGAGGGTTTGGGGCATGAATAGGTCATGTGTGTTCAAGTACCTGTCTAACATGTAACAATCACAAAATATTATCATATTCAGCAGGACCATTATTGCTGCTGCATTGAATATGCAGCCTCTTAAAATCCCCCATGCTCTCAAAAAATGAAAAAGATACAGCATCAAATAATGGATTCCCCCTAACCATATCAGCAGTACATTTCAGAATACATTGCTACCAAAAGAGGAGACAGAGACATACAAAGGAATAGATCAAAATTGCATGGAACAGTTGATATGTCAGAGTGAGGTTATTCCTTTGGGTAAATAAAATCTTTTAACCAAAATGCAGAAACAAATGCATGAAACAAAGGGAAAAACCAAAGCTTTACATCTAAGTTCCAGAAAAAAAAAAACAGAAAAAACCCCACCATAATATCATAATGAGCAGAAGCTTATAGCAGTTCAAAAACAGGTTCAAAAATCCAGGAAATATTTTTATATTGTCTGGGTAGATATATATATACAGCAAAGATTCAAGACTGTGATAAGTCCTTTTAGTTTTTAATTTCTTCCTTCTCTGTTTTTACTTCAAGCTTATGAGATGAACTTAGGTAGTTCAAAATTACAAACAAATATCTAAGAGACAGAGATCAAGCAGCAGAAATTTGACCTCCAAGTCTTTTTTATGGTAGCAAAATCTAAATTTTCTCCCTGTTATTACAACACCAGGTTGGAAGAATGTTGAAGTTACACAGAAAGACATTTAAAATTTGAGAGATAGCAGAAATACTTTTCTACTTTGACCAGTGAAATGGAGGGGCATTACTTTCTTTATTTCACAAATGAGCAACTCTCACAGGGAAAGGCCAAGAGATATGCTTCTTTTGGCTGCCCTGCTGGAGCTGCACCTCATGCCCATGCACCTGATGGCAGAGCACTTAGAATTTAAAGGAGTAGATGAAATGTATTTTAGGTTGGTACACCAAAGTGGCTTGGAATTAGACATCTTACATTAGTGGAGGTGAATCACAGAATCACAAATTCCCACTCTAAGTGTTCAAAGAACTTCTCCCATTGACTTCAGAGTCAACAAGCACTCTGGAAAACGAAACTACTGCTGAGAAAGTGATGAATAGCCCATTAGAAACACTTTGGAAGAGGTAGCTGTCTACAGCATGAGAGACACAGTGTTAGTGGTGAGCTGTCCTTACCACATTGTGTTTTCTCCTTTGCCATGGCTAATCTCAGCAACCATCACACTAGTGTACAAGCATTGCATAAGAAAACAAATCAAGAAATCAAGAAAGAAGTGTAGGTAGATAGCTAAAATAAATAAGTTTGCTCCACAGTTTGTCCTAAGAAATACGGACAGAGAAAATAAACTTCTAGACAGGAACCTGATCACCCTCACTTCTTAATTCTTGGAATTTACTTTGTATCTGCTTTGGTCTGTTACAAGTAGATTTCTGCGTTACATATAAATACAGTTCCTATTAGAGTGGATGCAAGTTAACAAGATATTTGTTCTTATTTGGAGGACTACTTGCCTTTTATTAAGCTGATAAGCATACTAAAGTTAACTGATATAAGCCTGTAAGCCTGGTGTAAGCCTGTTAGAGCCTGCTTCTAGTCATCTTCATCATCAACTATGTTCTGACAAATCCTAATGCTCAACTCCATGGCTACGTTTTAGCATCACTCACATACTCATGTGCCAGATGTGAACTGGCAGAGTGCTCAGAGTTTTGACTTTAAGTCCCAAGAAAACACTACCAGCAGGTCATTCCCAAATACTATTTCTCCCTATAAAATTTGGGACACTTTTCCAAAATGCTAAACTAGGCTTAAGTTTCTTTTCTGCAAGATGAGATGCAAGACCGTGTCCGAAGTGAACACAATAAAAGCAGACTACAAGGATTTCTGGACCAGGCATTTCTCATTCCTGCTTGTGCAATTTGCTCTGCTATGCATCAGGTGAGACTCACTGAAGCAAAAAATCCAATCTTTCCAAGTAAATGTCCTTAGCACTGGTTCCTAGGAAAAAAAAAAAAAAAAAAAAGTGGGGGAGGCCATTTCCACCTACCCTTCCTTTTTTAAGGGTGGTCTAAAATGCCAAACTCTCAAAGGGCCTTGATGCCTATTCCCAGATGAAAGTGGAAAATAAATTAATCCTTTAAGGCAGAGGAATTGGTAGTCAAAGTTAAGGGTCAAATCACCTAAGAGGGAACTTAAATATTGGAATTATTCAAATGTTTTCTTCATATCTAATTACAGGATGGAAAAATTTATAATATATTATATATATATACTGAGAATTTCAGGAAAATGAAGGATGTCTAAAAAGCATCCTAAATATTTTTGGCAGTCTAGAAAGAGGAATAAGGTAAAAGCACAAGTTTTAGCACTGACCATTGAATATCTCTAATGTTTAGACAAAACGTAACTGCAGTTGAGAGAGCAATACTTTCTACTAAGGAGGTAAATAGTGATTCAGATCAGGCATAGGGTCCTTACCTGAGACAAACAATGCTTCAACTATTCCTTTCTCTCCTTCCATTTCCCATGTCAGTAGAAGCTGTGGCAGACTTCAGTGTATATTTATATTATCCGCTTCATGTTTCACCATGTGTGAGACTCATTATAGATGTTAGATGCATGGATTTTGTTTTCTTCTTGTTACACTGAGAAATTAGTTCTCCCTAGCTCTTAAAGTTTCATTCTTCTGTGGCTATATATGAACTGTGTTTATATTTTTATGGCCTTGAATATTGTCTATTTTCTATTTCAGGTATTATCTATTTTGCTATCTTCTTGAGTTTTTACTCTTGGGGATCACTTTTATACAGCACACAATCCTAGAAAGAATATAAGGTAAGAGTAACGTAAGGTGGAACCATGGCTTCAGTACCTTCATCTTTTCTTAGTGTTCAAAATTAAATTTTCTTGCTGTTATGAAAACGAATTTACCACTGTGCTCTACCTGACAGAAACATTTTCATTTCCTTCAGGTAGGTAGATAAACTATCCAGCAAAAAGATAAAGAGTTACTGAAAGAGGAACAAAGGTGGAGGACAAGCCCACACTGTTGGTTGTTTGGTTTTGGTTGGACTTTTCTGTTGTTAGGTTGGGGAGTAGTTTATTTGTTGGTTTGATTTGGTTTGGGTTTGGTCTGTATTTTATTTATATTGTATGACAACTACATGGGAAGAAAGCCACAGCTACAGTTCTTAAGACTACTACTTTTTCCTATGTGTTTAATGTAAATTAGGTCCCAAACTCTGCAAAACTCCTCTCATGATTCTCTATACTTGCCAAAGGTTCTAGCAGGAAGGCATAGCAAAATAGGATTTGGTAACACCTCATACTACTGCAATTCTTTAACCGTCAGACCACACTTCTACTCTAACAGTCTTGAAATTAAACTGAACTCACCTAATTAAATGGAAGTATTTAATAAACTCTGTTAAAATGGACTTCGGTATAGAATTTATGCCACATCTAGAGTTACACTATTGCACAAAATTAAAATATTTCTTTTCCTCAAGACAGTTCTGCATGAGTTCTCATTGTTACATGCCCAACACATTATGCTCTGTGTTCAACTTAACACTGGCAAGTAACAATAAAAAAAAGTTTAAATTTGTAGATAACTAAATAAATTAAACATGCCACAACTCCTAATTACTAACACAAAAACTAAAATTGGGCTTGTATATGCAACATTCTATGTGCTACATTCATCTGTGCTAGCTATCCTAGTTGCCTGGGCTGAGATTATAACTTGGAGAAAGTAAGGTATTATGTTGTGCTACTCCATAGCTAAGAGATTTTTTCCTAAAGGGTGGCAAAGGAACACTATTAGAGCCACCCATTCACCTCTATCCCCATTAATACTGATATTTAGAAGAAAAAAAAATGCGTGTTCATTGAAATGAACTACGCTTGATATCTGAAGGCTGATTTATTTAATATGAAAAACTAAACTGTGTTGTAAGGATTTGTGTACAATGCAAACCTGTTAAATACTTAACAGGGCATAACAGAAAAAAGTGTGTTCTTTAAGGAAGAATGCCGGCAGCAGCACTGCTCTGGTCTGATTGGTACATTAGCAGTTCTGGTTGCAATAGAAGAACACCAGTGTCAAGGAAATCTCATAAAAAATTCTTTCCTTTAGTAGATAATGGACTATATGGCTAAACTGTGCAGCTGTTGGCTTTCTGATCTGTGCTTTCCAATTTTAGTCTCTAAGTAAGGTTGCCTTATTAGCAAAATCTTCTGTCCAAAATATGCAGAACTGAATTAAACATCTGATGTTTAAAAAATGTATTCGATTACATTTCTCATGCCTTTTCAAAAATGAGGGCTAAATCCAGCTTTCTTAAAGATGAATTAGTAGATGTGGGCCAAGGCTAGTTACAAAACACCATGTGGCCTTCGCCAATAACACGACAAGGATTATTTTCTGAGAGACAATGAAGGACCATGTTCAAGAAAAAGAATAGACCCTGATTTACAAAATTGCACAGAATTTAAAAACCAATGCATCTTCTTAAAAAAAGAAAAACAGACTGAGAGAGCTGGGGTTGTTCAACATGGAGAAGAGAAGGCTCCTTATAGCCTCATGGTACTTGAAGGGGACCTACAAGGCAGTTGGAAGAGGAGATTTCTACAAGTGCACGTAGGGATAGGACAAGAGGGAATGGATTCAAACTGAAAGAAGGTAGATCTAGATTGGGTATTTTGAAGAAATTCTTTAGTGAGTGTGTCGTGAGGTGCTGAAATGGGAAGTTCAGAGAAGTTGTGGATGCCCCATCCCTGGAAGTGTTCAAGACAAGGTTGGATGGTGCTCTGAGCAACCTGGTCTAGTGGATGGTGTCTCTGCCCATGGCAGGGGCTTGGAATTAAGTGATCTACAGGGTCCCTTCCAACTCAAAACATTTTGTAATTCTATGATTTAATTTTGTATGGGCAATAGCAGTTGATGAAGTCAGCTTGAAGCTGAGAGCCTGCAGGTAATAGGAGATCAAATTCTATTAATCTACTGAAATACCAGGACTGAGACATCAGAAATATTTTCAAATTTCTCTTAATAAGAGCCACAATTGCATTTCTGTAAATACAATCAATTTTCTAAATAAAAATGCAAGTTACAGTTTATGAGAAAGGAGCTGAACTAGAAAATATATTTAGCAATAAGTAAACAAATGAACTAATAAAAAGATTGGGCTTCAATGGCACAGAAGTCTCTTTTTTTCCAGACAGATTACTGAACTAATGGTAGATATTAACTATAAAATTTCTTCCTTTAAAAAGGATGTCCATTTGGTAAAAGACACACAATTTCTCAAAATACATTCTTTAGATATCGTGTGTAATTAAACTATGCAATGCAATGCCACAGGATGCTCTGAAGGCCAAATGTCTAAGTGAGCTTAAAAAAAAATATGACAAGTTCATGGAATATAAGTCTGGGACTATTAAAACTATCATGCCTGACTTCATTCTTGAGTTTGAGAATTTTCAAAGCCACTGATTCATGTATGTTAAGAAAAGCTAACCAATAAAGTAGTTTCTTTGCTCCTCTACCCTTTCACAAGCAAACTGGAAAAAAAAAATCCTGGATTACATTGACCTGTTGTCCCTTTCTTTATAGTCCTTTGTAATTATATTATCACCAAGGTCGCTTAGACACTTGGGCATTTAAACATTTGAAGCAAGGTAGCTGAAGCCAGTGATTCAAGACCTAAAGGTTGACATTGCTAAATTTGTGAGTCCTACAAGAGAACAGGAACACTATGTGAAGTGGCTACTGATTAATTCTCAAATACTCAGACAGCAAGATCAGCCACAATCAACCCTTCCATAGACCACAGTTGCATTCTACCCAGCCTAAAGTATCACACATACAGTTTTATATATACATATATGTGTGTGTATGAAATATATATAAAATAATATAAATTATCATATTATGACAGATTAGATGTAAAAAATACTGCTCCCTGAAATGTATGTTCATTTCAATATTAGACAGTTGCTGAATAAAAGGGAAGATAAATCAACATGAAAAGAATTCTCAATTTTTCCTTCTTGCAGCAACACAGTCATTTCTGAGCTACTTTCTGGTTGCATTCTCATCTCTCAGTCCCTTTCTCTTACCTTCTGGTTTCACCAGGATCCAGCTGTGAGAGAATAGTTGAAAGTTGTCCCTTAGCCTCTTTGGATCACCTAATTTCTGTAGTAGGAGCTCTGAATTGGTTCCATTGCTACTGTATAAAATGTGGGCACTTCTATCTTAAACTCTTTTCTTCTGACACAGGAAAAGTCTGATTATTTAATCATGTGCCTTCACATGAAAACACCAAGGTCCTGATTCTCAGAAGGAGGAAACAGCTCTAAAGACATTTTTATGTACCTATTTCAGTAAGGCTCTAAATCTTCCCTTTGAGGTTTACCATCTGAACCATCAACCTAATAAAATGTAACATGGTGCAATTTGGAACTTCTCTGAAAAGCAAGCATAGCACTGAATGTAAACTGATAGCACTCAGAATCCAAAATTAAATCCACCCTTCCTGCTGCAGGGATAAAGGATTCTAATAGGTCTGTAGTTCAAAGACTTCCAGCCGAGTGGCATTTAGGAAGCTTTTTACTTATTTTATGTAGGAACATTTTTACTTGGTTAGCCACCATTTCCAATTAAGATACTGAAATTAATGGGTTGAAACCCCAGCTCATTTTTTTAAAAATCGCCTTCCAGTTATGAGCTTTATTGTTTTTTGGTTTTTGGGGGGTATTTTTGTTTTTTTTTTTTTTTTTTTTTTTTTGACTAACCAGAATTGCTCACAAAACCTTTCAGAACTAAAAGTAATTTAAGAAGCTGTTCCTTGATGCGTTTCAGCTATTAGATTCCAGCTCCCAGCTTTGACTCCATAACTGACTATGTGTAGACAGGCTTAGTGTATGTTAACATATCAAACATGGACATAAATTTGATGTGTTAGCAGGTCTGCTCTGATTAAACTTAGGATCAAGAACTTAATTGCATCACTATATAAGCACAACCTTTATTGGATTACTAACTTGCAGAGAAGGGCAAAAAGGCAAATGTGTCTCTGTACATATGATTTTACATTGTTTAGTCTTATTGACTACACGCTGCTCAGCCTCAGGAACACTTACTTCTTTGGAGTGATTTCATAGAGAGCATAATCCCTTAATTTATAAAATCTGAATAAACTTATCTTGCACCTGTCACCTTCTGTTAAGTGTCAGAACAATTAAATTGGTTCTCGAAAAAAGCAGTCTGTTTCTCGTCCGACTTGGTTTTTATTGTAATTTAAATTAGAACCCTGTTTACGAACCAAAACCCCTAATACTTTTTTTGCATAGGCTATTTGGGAACAGAATCATTTTTCTAACAGGGTTCTCCTTTCCTCTGAGTGGGTAATTAGGCAGCATGGAAAGATGAACTTTAGTGTCCAAATGGATGAGACTTTAGCCAGGAGTAGACCCTGAGAACCTGTTGAAAAGAAAGAAGATATATTAGAAAACAACTCCCCAGAAAGGTGTAAGGAGACTTTGCAATCTGACACAGAGGCTTTGTTCTAGTGCTGCTCACTGCCTCAGGCAGCCCAGTGAGAAGCAAGATGAAAGGGAAAGGTGTGTCCTTCCTACACAGAAGACTAGATTTTATTCAACTAAGGACTAATTTCATTTTTATATTTATTTTAATAAAACATACACTTGGAAGATTTTTTTCTCTTATTACATTAATTTCAAAGGAATCAGAACCACTAGAGGACTGTGATTCAGAGTCCTGCAACAAAGACCCTTGATCATACTAGATGTTTTAGAGGTTTCAACCAACAGGCCTTTAAGGGTATTCATATGTAGTAAAAATAACTCCTGTCTCCAACAGGATTTAAAAATTCAAGTTAATTAAATTACTCCATGAATGAATACTTTCTCACATGGCTCTGATGTCTAAAGTTTACCTCATTTCATGACCTACGCCAGTCTGGTTCTTGAACTTGTGTTTCTATCTTCAACCTGGCTCTTGTGTATCATTTGGTCTAAGGAAAAAGGAACAGATGACTGGATCTCTCTGTTTTGTATACACTACACTTTTTAGAGAAGAATATCAAGATTTTATTAAAAGTGAACATTTGATTAGACATAGAATGTTAACGTTTTTGAAAAGAGTAGAGTTTGAGCATATGTTAAACTATTAAAACATTTTACACAGTTTAAGATGAATAAAATAAAAGTCTAATGCTTCAACCAAAGACGCTTTGCCTTGGTAGCCTCTAATCATTCTTAAAGGAAGAAAAATTAATAGAAAAGTTAGTGTTGAAAGAATATTTTACTGTTCATAAAAGTATAATAAATTATTAGTCTTTTCAGTACTTAACGCTTTAATTAAAAATATAGTTTTCTTCTCAAATATGATAATGTGCTTTGTGTGATGGATTAAAAGCCCCTGAAATTCTACATGTCACAGAAAATAAACTCCTTTTTTTTCTAATTAGAAAAATTAATGTTGGTTACTGTTACAATATTAAATGTTTGATGGACTGAGTGAGATGATACTAGATTATCTTTAAGCCTATTCATCACAGCAAATACAAACTCAAAACACATCAAAGTGGACGATAACTTTATAGAAAAAAAAAGAAGGAAATAAAATGTAAATATGTTTGCCACATTGGGCCTGCTTTGACCTCTTATATGTACAGTAATTTCACGACTATAAGGCGCACCCTTTTGACTAAAATTTTTCCCCAAACCCGGAAGTGCGCCTTGTAGTCCGGTGCGCCT
>PYHW01010678.1:968215-1035715 GCA_013186435.1 Turdus rufiventris
TGATCTACATGTTGCAAATTTTGCTGACTCCCGGTGGGTGCGCCTTATAGTCCGGTGCGCCTTATGGTCGTGAAATTACTGTATTTAATGTGCAATTTATACTGCACAACTAATTCTGATGGCTTATTTTACAGTGCAGAAAGTTTAAAAACTATTTATATTTTTTTCTCTGAACTTTCTATGGCAGTCCATGGATTACCATGTAAAGGTAAAAAAATATCTACATGAAAGCAGGAAGAAAATGTCCTTACATTTTATTTCTGGGTTTTTTTTACCCACAGAGTAAACAAAGGTAGTTGGATAATAACAGAGAAAGATGAGGAAATTTTATAAAAAATTGATGGGATTACTCTCACCTAGTTTTTGAGGTATGTGAAAATCTAGTTTGCATTGAAGCTGATTTTGCTCTAACCAGTAAAGACAAGCAGACATCTCTGAAGGGCAGGGTGGTGGTGGGCAGAATATGTTTGCTCTTCTGGTTCTTTTACATTTATCTAATTTGATTTTCAGACCAACATCTTCCCAAGTGTATGCATTTTTCTCTCTGCATATCCAAAGGTCGGCAAAGAGCTCGATTCAGCTCTCCACATACTTCTTTCTCAGCATCCCACACTCTGCCTCTGGCTTCCATCAGCAGTTCCAGACACCTCCCCAAAGAGTCCAGTAGCATGTTAGACTTAGCGGATATTCTTGGATCTTTTGAGATGCATTAAAGTCTCATACAAGTCAAGATTAAGATGATCAGTTAAATCTTAGTTGAATTGAACAGGAATCGGTTCATCTACATTTAGACATCTACAGCTACCTGTCCTCTGGATTATCTAAATGCCTATTCAACTCTTGCGGAAATAGCAGATGAAATTCACCTAACCTTATTCTGTTTGAGATGCCCTAAGCTCTCAGAAGCATTAACATGAAACTTGACTGACAGCCAACAAGACCTGGAGGAGACTTGAATCCTTCTCAAGAAGCAGTAAAAAGCCAGGTGGAATAACCTTATGACCTGTAAAATTGCAGAGGTTTATGTGTCACCAGATTAATTTTTTCCTTCATCACTGCAGTTCACGAGGTACAGAAGAATTATTTTTCTCATCCCACAGAAATCACCTACATTTGATCCCCTGAATAGCTCTCCAGCTTTTGGTGACTACACTGTCTAGAATTGTATTGGTTGTAAAGGAAGCCTACGCATTCTGCTTCAAGGTGGGCTCTGCCTCACCCTGAAAGTTGATCTCATTCAAAGGAGTAGGATGAGCACAATCTCTCCACTGAAGGACAGAAATTCCATCTTTTCTGCTGCTGATGAAGTAAGGGTCAACAGAACTAACACCTAAAAATACAGAACATCAAGTATTTATGTAACCAGAAGTGGTTAAACATTTCTGGGCATGGAGAAGTTTTGAAGCTGCATCTAGATTTATCTGCTGAGGGACATTAACAACCAAATCAGATTCAGGTCCTCTTCAAAACTATGATTCTCATTAATTTTTTTTTTCTGAAAACCAAGATACAGAAAAATCAAATTATAAGCATTTATTGTCTGGCAACACATATCTCTAGCTTGAATTTTTTCCATGAATTCTCTACTAAACCTAGTAAGTCCATCTGAGAACTGAGGATTTCCTAAGGTAAGGTTATATAAAATCACATAACTTTAAATTTTAGATACAACCATCCAACTTTTATTTCAATTAATGTGCTATACACAAAGAGTTTATATAGAAGTAAATACCTTCATCTTACTTTGGGAAAAATAAAATTTATGGTAGCTTTTTCAATAACTTGAACTATCAAGTGTGTAGTGCTTCGTGTTTTGTTGTTGTTTGCTGTTTTGTTTTTTCTAAATATCACATTAAAAGCAGAGTTAAACATTCATCACATAAAGACCAATGTAATCATATGTGTGTACTTGTATACGAGACACTGTCCCACAAGATAAATACAGTAACAGAACTTCCCATTGACATCAGAAAAATATTAATATTAAAAACAATTGCATGCATTTATCTCCTGCTGATAAGGATTTTCCTTTAAAAAGATGTAAGAGATATTTAGAACAGATGGCAACTGGTTTGTTCTATCCTGCATCTCTTCACAACTGCCACACAGCTTTACCATTCATTAATCTTCCATAGACTTCCAGTAGCACAGCAACTAAATTACACACATACACACTCTCAGGCCAGGACTGCTGTCAAGTCTAAAATTAAACTGAAGTGCACTGTGCCAAGTCTTTTAACAAAACTCTCCTATAAAACAGTTAGAAAAATAAACATTTAGCTTGGAGCCTGACCCATGAACATTCAGGCCTAAAAGAGAGACCACCAGTTGGTCATTACATTTAGGGCATTCTATGAAGCAAGTTGAGCTGTGATTTGTCAGTGGAAATAAAACCAGAAAACATCTGGTTTGAATTCACCTTCACTCATTAAGGTTTAAGGAGAGAGGTATTTCCTCTATGTTTGAAGTGATGAGGGGAAAAAATACATTATACCCACAACATCCCCTATGATCCTTGCATTTGTAACGAGGTTTCTCCACAGCAGGTGATAACTAAATAAAATTGCAATCTATTTTTTTGGATTAGAAATTAGGCTACAAATTCTAAAATATCCCTGTTGCTTGGAGAACAAACATATGCATCAAATTCCTGATCTTCCAGGCTTCATTTGGAAAAAAAAAAAAAAAAAGCTCTAGTATTTCGATCTCTGAGCTCTGCAAAAGCTTCTCTAACATATTTTTTAAACCTAGAGATGGTTGAAAAGATATTTTTTAAAATTTCAAATTCTTTCTCACAAAGGTTTTCATAATTTTCCTCTCCAAAATTTCTGAAAAACAATATTGGCAACTATACAAGGAATTCAAATAGAACTTTGACCCCAGTATTGCACAGTGCTGAAAAGCTGGCTTTGTCATTTCTCCCTTCTACCTCCTCCATCACTTTTGGTTGAGATCTACCCAGAAAGTACTGTAAAGTGACAAACTCAACAATACAAGCAGCAGCAGTTTGGAAGCCTAACTTATCATCTATCTTTTATGGTAGTGTAGATATACATATTACATGTGTGAACAGATGTTCCCAAAATCCAAAAGTGAGGTGTTGCAGTGACTAGGAGAACAAAGCTCCACTGTAAACAATTACATTCTTCCTGCAGTCTATCTCTTCTCTTCTTTATTTCCTTTGTTTTTCCATGGGAAAATAAGAAAGGTTACATTTTTACTTCACAAAGTTTTATTGACTAATCTAATTGTTATCTTTCAAATGCAAATTTGAGGTTTTAATTTAGAACTACTACTATCTTTTAATTGCATCAGTTTTAGAGGAGAATTAGTATTAGTGTGCAATCTCTATAATCTCTATAATTATGGAGATTTCTGCAGTGGGAATCATAGAGCTCTAGATATTATGTATCTGAATTTCTCTGTTTACCTTAATACACTTTTGTTGCAAAATACCTTCAGGTACAGTTATGCAAAATTGCAATATTAAAAGACAAGTCTTCTTGAAATTTATCTTACACACTGAATAATTTTAAATATCTTTGCTAATATTATTCTGTTTAAATCTGTGTCGCTATCTAGTGTGTAGCTTGTACAGGCATTTCAATAACCAGAGTCTCAAACTAAGGTAAAGTAAAAAAATTAAGATTCTTGGTTAAACCACTCACATCTTCTCAATATACATATAATGCTGCATACAGTGTTCTTGAAGTAAGTAGAACTATTAGAAATCTACACCAGAAAATCCCCAGCACAACGTGTGAAACCAGCCTGTGAAGAGCTCCTGAACATAAGACTTTTACAAATTTTCAGGCAGAACGAATCTGTGTTCAAAGATTCATGATCTGGTTATTGCATCAGCATAAGCTGCAGACTTAGAGGACCTATGACCAGTTGAGCTCTGATCTTGGAATTAGCAATATGTCTTGGCTTACCTGACAGCATACTAACAGTATGTCCTTCAATTTTTCTAATGTATGCAAAGATGAAGAAAGATATATATATTTAGACAACTTATAGAACACACAGTCATTTCTGAAGTTTTTTGTGGTATCACACAGAATACAGCTTTTCAATGCAAATTTATTTTGTCACTACATTTATTAGTGGAAAATAAATAGTAGGTTATACACATACTTAATTTATTTACTTCTTCTCATAGATTTTTCCTGGGGTCTTTGTGAGAAATTTCTACCACATAGCTATGCAGCAGGGAACACAGACTAAGATTACTGAATGTTTACTAGCTCCAAGTCTTTTTCATCCTTTTAGAACAAAAATTTATATTTTCATCTGCAGAAATTACGTAGCATCTAAGGCTGCATCTACACCTGTGAAAAAACTAGTGGGATAATTCTTTGTCATTCAGTGTTAGTAATGTATCCATACCAAAACATTTATACCCTCCAGTACCAGAAATTGCATCCATATTATCTTTAGGGAATTGTTCCTTTCTGAAATTGTCATTTCAAGCTATTTGTTACTTCTTTTTGTAACAAAACAGAAGACACATAAAGGAGTATTATAAAATAACAGTACAGACATATGCATTCCAGTGTTTTGCAAAAGTTCTCTTGCCCAGTTTAAATTAGAGATGAAGAACAAAGTATGAGGAGAAACTAGACCGATTGCTGCTGACTAAAGCTACTGCTGAGAAAGGAGGATAACCTTTTGTTCTTTTGGTGAGTAAATTTTGAGTGTGATTTGTATTTAATAAGGAGAAATACAAGTGTTCAGTATCTGAAGGAGATATGGCAAATATGTGTAACCAAGGCAGCCTGTTTTGCAAAAGTGAATGTATTATTATGGGCATTAAGAACTACAAAAGATACCAAATTAATATTTTTTATTGATTTACTAATATAACCCAATAAATACGATGGCACTTTACAGACAAATAAGAGCCATATCCCTGAGTTGAAAAGCATGCACTCTAAAACAATTGAGGTAACAACATTATGAAGGTGTTAAGACCTGGATAAAGGGTAAGAGAGAGAATATTTTCTTACAACAGATTGACAGAGACTGACAAAATAATGATGTAATTACAGCATTTTGCTATTTTGGTACCAACATTAAAGAGATTATTTTAGCTGTATAGAGTAGGTTTCTTGGGGTTTTTTTCTTGAAGAAAGTTCTAGAAAAACATTTTATCTTTTAAGTTTCTTTGCATAGTGAGTATGATTATTTTTTTTTAATATAATTGTTATAGTATATCTTCTAAAACTGACTTTGTTCAGCACAGCTCCTTGTCATTGTTTTTAACTCTAGTCGAAATTTAAACAGCTAAAGGTTAATCAAAGACAAAATGTTTTGATGAGAGATCACAGCAAGATAGTGCATTTATCTGCTAATTGTCTGAGGACAAATTCACAGAAAGCTACTTTTTTTGGCTTTTGTTATCTGGCTAAGGGCAACAAATTTCAGATGGTTTGTCCTGCTGATAATCAAGTTACTCATCAGGTTGTTCAAGGATTAGGCATCATTAGATGTTTGATAAATATATAAGCTTTAATATTAAAGGGGTTTTTTTATCCTCATTATGAAATATATACCCCTAACCTAGTACATTAATTTGATATTCAATGGCCACTGTGTGATAAAACATTTTGTTCCCTTTCAAATGGATGCACTTTGGGCATAATTTATGGGGAAAGATCTGAAATATTTTCTCAGTTTTATTAGGATCTTTCAGTGACAAGCTTCCCTAATGTCTTTGGAAACTGTTTTTTTTTTTTTCCTTGTGTGCTTGCATTCCATAACTTTTAAATGTAAATGAGCCTAAATATTTCAGTGCAAACATTGGGCAAAATTTTTTATATGGCATAGTTCACATTCCAAATCATTAACTTTCTACTTCTAATAAAAAGCTACATTTCATACTCTTATTCTTTACTCTAATTCTCTGTTCTCTGAGGGCAAAAATCTGATAAATTTCTAACAAGTGTTCCCCGTAATTGCTTCCTCAAATTTTTGGAGTGTAAAATTTCCTTACTTTCAAAGTTCAACAAGTGCTTCTTTTGCTCTTTGGAATATATCTATGGTTTTAATATCATTAAAGATTAGATTGTTTAAGTGTATCAGTAAAGATATCATTGTATGAGTTAAATGAGAAAGTAACTGGAGCTCAGTGACACTCAATCCTTCACCTGATCTGCAGGGGGAAATCATGTTCCTACTTTTAGCCTGTCTTAAAAGCAACATGAAATTCTTTCTTTTATCAAGATATTTCATATATATTAGTAATAGTCAAACACCAGTAGTCAAACACACAATGAGTAGTGCCCTATACATTGTTAGGGTTGTAGCCATTTAGGAAGATGTGGCATGCACTTTCTTTCAAAGAATTTCCTTCCTACTTTGGACTTCAGAGGACCAGAATGCAAACAAGTTTCATTGTTCTTTTAAAGGGAGAAATGCAAATGGATGAAAACTTAACTCCAGTAACAGCTGGGGGGAAATCCCTGCTGTCTCCCAAACCCAAGGTTTTTGTTCTTCTCTTACTCAGAAAGGACATTTAGGACTGTGTTGTTGTGGTAAGCTAAATAGCTATTACAATGGAGAAACATTACAAAGGTTTTAAGGGAGAAAAAGAAACTTCATTTAGCCATGCTTAAAGTAGTTTAGGTTGAGAATCTAAAACAAAAATTCAAACAATTTTCTACCAGTTTTTGAAAGAAGTGTGGTGCCATTGACAGTGTATTGAATAGAAATCACACATTCATCCAAAATATCCTGCATCTAAATATGGAAGCCATATTTCTGTAAAGAACAGGATCCAATAGAATTACTCGCATAACCCATTCCACTACCATTATTTTCAAGTTTCCCTTCACAAGTATGGATCAGATCCAAGAATGTTAGACCTCAATGTATACTTACTGTTCATTCTTTGAAAATGTATCTCTGTTACTAAACATCCAGCAAAGATGGATGTAGTAATTTAGTCCATTTTAACCAAAAAGCTCACAATGTTGAATCCCTTCTACATATATCAAAACCATGTCCTTTCCCTGGTTTATTCAGTTCTTAGAATTAGAATTCATTTCTTGGTTACGGGAAGATAACTACATTGTTCCTTCTTTCACTGGCCCAGAGCAGCCTAGGACAGACAGAATTAAATGGCTCTTGTTATTCTAGAGCCATACTTTATATGAGTTTCTGTTAGTGCTATCTACCAATCTCTACACCGCACAGTCAAACTAAGGTTTTGTGACTGTGTGAGGTTTTGGTATATGTGGGACATCAATCTGGGTAAGCTGAGGTCAGGAATGTATGTTTATCTTGCCTAGATTTTCTTACACTTTCTTTTTCTCACACAATTCAGATGTTAGCTTTAGTTTCCTGTAGAATGAAGTGGAAAGCTGATAAAGTAAAATAAGCAAAATAAGTATAGAAAGGCTTTTATTATTTTTAAGGAAGAAATAAATTTTAGTTGAACAGAAAGAATTCAGGGTGCCTTTAAAGACTGTTATCACCCTTGAAGGAGCAGAATGCATGGAATATGGCACAAGGTGATTTTTAGAAAATCTCGCAGAATTTGCTGCTTCAGGTTATTGATACTGCAAAACAATCTCAGTGAAAAAACATCGCCTTTTCTGCATGCATGAGGTAAGATATCTATAACTGTTGAATAAAATTACCCATCTGGCCCCAGCTGACCAAAGGGATATTCCAGACCTTATGGCATCATGCTCAGCATATAAAGCTGGGCAAATAAAAAAGAAAGGGGAAGATGTCTGGAGTAATGGACCCCTTCTTTTCTGGAGAGGGTTGGACACCTACCTGTTCATAGGGAGTCATGAATGAATTCTTATATTGCTTTCTCACATACACAGTTTTTACATTCTCTATTAAACTGTCATTGTCTCAACCCATGAGTTTTTTGACTTTTACTCTTCCAATTATTTACCCCATCCTACCAGGAAATGGGGGGGTGTGAATATGTGGCTCTGTGGGGTTTAGTTGCCAGCTGGGGTTAAACTAAGACAAGCTAGAAGCAATTGGATTTAAAACAGTAGCTCATGCCTGATTCTACCAGTTGGCCACTGCACCATATTTGTTGCATATTTTATGACATTTACATCTAGTGCAGAGACCTGTCACACATTTTAAATTGTGTCAAACTTTCAGACTTTCCTAAAATATAAAACATGTTGATTAACACATCATATACATTATTCGTCATGGTACATGTTTGCAGTATACAAATTACAAAGTTTTGCCATCTGCATAAATTTAGCAACCAGTCTTAAAACACTTGAGTTACAGAGTCACTTACTAGATAGATTACAGAGTAGCTTATTAAATAGATATTCAAAGTGCAGTAAGGGAATAGGACAGCAACTTGAAGTATTCCCCATTAGAAAATTTAGCCTGCATATATATTGTCACTTAGCAGTATGAAAACAATATCTCTGCAGTGGAAAAAAATAGTAAAGAAGTATCTGCTATATTAATATATATTAATAGCAGACGCTGATCATTGTTATGGATGTTCTTTCTGCCAAGCACTCAGATACACATTTGACACATATTCACACTCAAAAAGGCAATAACATACTACTACCTGCAGTTCAATTAGCATTAAAACACTGGCCTTAAGGTATCTAAAAATCCAGATCTTCTAAGATTTGCTTGGCAACAACATATAAAATAAGGTATTTCAAAAAATTTTGAGGAATTAAATGATTTTACAAGCTGGATTTTAAAAGGTAATAATAATTATTGTCTTCTGTTCTTCAAAAAGGAAAAAGAAAGCACCAAAAAGAAGAAAATAAAAGAAAAGGGGTTTACGGAATGTCAAAAAAGGCTTGCACAAATCAATAAAAAGTGAGTAGATTTTCTGAGCTGAGGAGTATATGTAAACAAGAGGTTAATTGTAAAGAACAGTGCTATAATGTCTGTTTAATTGCTAGAGAAGGAAGAAAACCTTAAAAGCCAGACAAAGTATTTTGCACAGAAAACAACACAGCAGTTGAATAATTATGATTAGTGCATTTAAGGCTTTTTTTTGAATGGGGAGCAATAAGGGAAAGTAAAGCAGGTAAGTCACAAACTGTTCAAGCCCACTATCCAACATTTAAGAGAATATAACTTTGAAAAGGAGTACACAGAAGCGAGAGTAAAATTATACAAGATGCAACACTAGTAGAAACAGAAAATTATGAAACTTAGAGAAGTTGAGTAGAAATGCTGAAGGTGATAGGATCTTACACAAAAGGAGATTATTTTCCTGTATTTTTAAAATATTCTTGTTAATGAAAAAGGAGAATATAATAACAACTGGAATTTTATTATTATTGTAAAAGAACTCCTATTTCAAAAGAGAAGGCTGTAGTCAGAAAGTGTTTTGATATGACATATATAGCACTGACCTCATCTTCTTTCAAACTTCATAACTGTCATCAGATAAAAACAGTTCCCTGAATGTTGCTAGCTCAGCATGGTGCTACTGGCCATTGTATTTATTATAGCATGTTTAAAAACATTACAGGAGGAATGTAGGATTTCAGAAGTGCTCCAAGGTAGATTAACTCTCCTCATCTTGACACCATGATAAACTCTCAGTGCATTTAGTGCAGAATGCTGACTGTAGATTCTTCTTGTCTAAGTGTATCCTTCAAAATGCTAGGTGTCAATTCTAAGCCATCTACAAGGGTTCCCTACTAGTTAAAAACAAAAATAAAAGGACAGGGCCCCTTCAGAAATTAAATTACCCTCCTGCAAGATGAGTACCTAAAATTGCAATTACAGACAAAATTCCACACTTTCTAGAGGTGGTTCCCTAGGAAGTGCAGATGGAGATAGACAACCAAGGGTTAGACAAGATGTGTACATTTAATAGAACAAACTTCAGCAAGGTAATTTTTATCATGCCTTTATCTGGAAAACCTCTCATTGTTATATTTGACCATTAGGAATATAAACCCAGGGTCCCTCATGTTCAAAGATCCAGAATTTCACTTATTTCTAAGTATTTTTTAGAAGTTGCAAGACAGAAAACATTATCTTTTAGCAGAACCTTTGTTTACGGGAATTTAACAGAAAAGCAGCGTCACAAATTTTGTTTATTCCAATTGCTTAACATATGTATTTGTTGTCAAAAAAATTCAAACAAGTGAAGAAAAAACCACAAATTTGCTAAAAAAATTATATTTTCAGATGAAGAAACTTAGAATCATAGAAAGAAGAAGATACATAGAACAGATTATCATAGAGTCATAGAATATCCATAGTTGGAAGGGACCAAAAATGGTCATTGAGTCCAACTCCTAACTTGATCAAAATCACTAGGAAAAGCATAAATCTCCATAAAAAATTAGAGTTTGTTCTTTTTTTAACTCACATTCTGTCATTCAAAATGTGTTTCACCAGTCATATTTTCTCTGATGACCTCTATATTTAGTTTTCTGTATTATTATCAAAGCTAAAATTAGTTTTGTCAAGTCCCAAGATAATTTAAACTGGAAGCCATGGTAAGGAAAATAAAGGCTTCACAAATGAAGCTTAACACACACACAAGCATTAACAGTTTTGATCCACGTATTAAGCTTGGAACTTCACAACTGACTATAATTTTTCTTTAGTTCACTGTCTCTTCCAAATTTCTGAACAGAAAGACAGAAATAGTCAGGGATGGCACAGCTAAAAGGAATTTCTGCTTCAATTACACCTGGAGATGACAGTTTAGACTGATCTATTTCTTAGGAGATTTGGACAACAACTTCAGACACCCATCTTCTTTCTATTCAGCTGGTGACTCTTTTATAAAGCTTCTAATCTTGAGAGATGGCTCTGTATATTAGTCCAGCTGGATTCTGTGCAAACATTTGTATTAAATGCAACTGCTGTGTGGAAATCTGTTTCCTACCAACTGAGAAACATCTGTAGATGATGTCCTAGTAAATGCAGAAGGGCTTTGTTAATTTCTTTGTTTTGTCTTATTTATACTATCCCTCTTTTTATTAGTTTCCCTGCTGTCTAACAAACTTCAATTGATATAACACACTGCTGTGAAAAATCTAGACTGCATATACAGTAACTTCAGCTTTCACTTGCTTAAGGTTATATTCTCCCTGCACGTTGCACATACAATTCTCACAAATGTTAATGGGCTTTAAGATTGTGTACTGAGGGCAAACTGGAGCTCTTATATTAGTTGCTGGTTAGATTCCATCATGCTTCATAAAGCACTAACTGGTAAAATGTAATTGTTAGAACAAGGTCCATAACACAAAAATAATTTAAGAGAACAAAAACTTTTTAATTCTTTCTTAAAATAAAATTGTGTATGTATGGTTATGGGATAAGAATTCTAGGGTACTTATATTTAAATGCATGTACAAGCAATTAGTTGATCCTGCATGGATTCACTTCTGTAATACATATTGTGGACTGATGAAGCAAAAGCTGTTATCAAAGGGAAAAGGAACACAGGCTTTTATAAGGTCAGCAATTTTTCAATGAACTGGCAGAGCAAGGATTACAGCTTCAGACATCTTGGTACCTATTTAAATATCTAGAACTTTGAACATTTGTTGGTGTTTCGGGGGATAAAATAAATCATTTAGGAAAAGAAAAAGGAAAACGGATGCTTTATTACATGTATTTACTTCCCCTTTGAAGTTCGTGTCAGATTTGCTCATTTAAAAGAAAATAATTCCACTACAGTCATTACAGTAATTCAGGTTCAAACAGCCGATGAAACCAAGCTATACTCCGTCTGCTTTGAAGATCTTCAGTTGGTTTTCTCACACACATTTTGAATAAATCTCCTAAAACACAATGCTATGAAAAAAAAAAATGACAGAGTGGAAGGGAGTAAACCACAGTATCAGGATACTGGAAATTAGAAAATAAAATCTTTCTCAAGAAGGTCATGCAATCTCTCCCTCACTACAGCAGAATTTTTCCTATAAAGCTTTTTTCAGATTCAGTTTAAAAATGTACAAGTGGCATTTCCATCACTTCCCCTGGGAGGCAATTTCATACTTAATGTATTCTCAGTGTATATAAGGTAGGGAGGGACACCCACATCTCCTACTTTGTTGAAAAGTGCTCTAATCATTTGGGAGAGAGGGCAGGTGGGAGGGAAGGAAATGTATTCCACCCCTCTTGTTGAAGCTGTGTCACTATGCAGAAAAGATTTCAGGATATCATGGGAGGGAGGAGGGAGACGGAGAGGGGAAAGGAGAAAGAGCTGTCTGCTAGTTAGCACATGCAGTTTGGTACAGGGAATCCTAGGTTATTGCTACGAGTTTTACTCTAGAGACTTTATTTTATCGACTGGTCAAGATAAAATAAGAAACATTTCTAGCTAATTTGTCTATAGATCTTATTTTTATAAGCTCATATATAGAAATGCAAGATGGGAGAGGCATGACCATCTGTTTTTCTCAGATGGTATTTTGCATCATGTGGATAGATCTGGAAAAAAAATCCCACAACTTCTCTGGACAATCTGTTGGTGCTGCATACAGAGTCTCATGCAAATTCTAGATTAGATGTTAATTTCACCTGTGATATTAAATAATACATATTCAAAGGTAAAATCATATTATGTTAGTAGGAAAATTAAATCATATTTATTTACTTTAATTTATCTACAAAGGTATTTTCTTGGTTTTGGCACATCGGTATCCTCCTTCTTGTACTACTGGGATTAAAAGTCTAACAGGGTTTAAGCAGACCAAGTAAAAAGAGTGAAGTTATGCTGTGCTTGGGCTTCATGCTACATCAGTGTTAGCATTCCTCAAACAGTAGTTCATATTTGCTGAAGCTGTATTCCTTGTGACAAGCTCTTTTCTTGTCACATGCAAATGTAGTCACTGCTGCAATACCTTCTGTTATGAGGCAGAGATAGGGCAGGGCTCACTTTAGTAAGTGTAATAAATCCCCATGGATACTTGAAGGGTTAGGGTTCTCTATAAAAAGTGAACCTTGTGTTCCAATCTGCAAATTTTGAGTAGTGGTCTAATTCAAGTAACTCTTCCATAAAACTAAACTAGCTTGCTGAGTTTTTTTCTGTTCATATTCTGATTTTTTTAACAAGACGTTTTTTACTGAATTTGTCATCATTGGAAGATTTCTGGATTTTGTCAATGAAAGCACCTCTGTGCCTAGTGGAATACTTTTCCAGTGGGTAAGTGGCAGGAGAAAGTAACTGGGGGGAGGGAGAGGGGGAATTCTATGAAAGTCAAAAGATGAAAGTGTTATGACACTTAAGCAAGCTCAGATAAAATACTTGAGAAAACTCAATTTTAGCTCCTGTGATATGTAGACTAAAGTTGACTATGACTCTCATTCAGACATAATGATAAGTCTTTGGCTCCAAACTCTATCTCTACACTTTATTCTTCTCCATCTGTTCAATCAAGTGTCACTCTTAGCAACTTCCTTCATATCTTTCCCTCACACAAACTTCCCTCACACAATTCCAGCATGGATGAATACATTCCAGCTACAATGAGCACCCTCTAGCTGTTTTCTGTACCATCCTCTTTGTTTTGTGCTGAGCCATCTGTCGTCCTTAGAATGCAAGTCCTTTGGAGCAAAGTATTCATTAGTCATTGAATAATGATTTCTGAGCAAAAATTTATACTTAAATCACCAACATTTTTACACTTAGTGTTTGGAGAAGTTAGAAGATATCTTATTGAACAAGTTCCATTAAATCCAATTATTAAATCCAATGCTTATGGAAGTGAAGTTGTGCATGATTATCTGAGCTATTATATGCAGTTTGAATGAATCTTCCATATCTCTCTTCAATTTCTACAGTGCTTCACCTCACAATGTACCTTCAGACAAAGGCTGTTATTGATTCTGGAAGTCACATTCCTGCAAGTGGCAGAAAGATGCTCTGCACCACTTTCTTTTCCTTCATTCCAAGCACCCATTGTTGCAAAACAGATGAGACTCAGGATATTTACTGCCTACTGTGCATAAACTCAAAGTAGATGGCACAATTCTTACTTGTCTCCTCGATAGTGAAGTAAGGCTTCCAAGAGTTAACTCATTTGTCTGAGTGCTCATTTCACTTTCTACAGGCACATATCAAGATTATGTAGGAAATCACTGTATCTTTATGTGCTTTTACAAAGAATACCTATAGACTTAAGATGACAACAAAATTCCAAATTGATATTCTCAGTGCAATGGCTGTCAATACAAAAGCATCTAAATTTTTATACACTCACAAAGAAAAACAGAATAGCAAATTGGAATAGTAAAGAAGGCAGCCTAATCTAACACAGCACCAATCTCAAAAAGCACGCTTTGATCTTGATCAAAGGAAGAGAAACTGGATGGGTACCTATCTTCCCATCATCCATAGCATTCCTCCTGTAGTAGCAGAAAGCGACTGCTGATTTCACAATAGTGAGTTGCTGTTACTCACAATGAAGTCAATGAAATTACTCATGTACCACCACCAGTGACAGGAGGTGATTCATAATCTGACATTTACTGACTAATTTCAGACCTGTTACCTCAGAAAAAGGCAGTTGAAACAAAATGTAGTGATTTTTAAAGAAAGAGCCATCTCAGAAAAAACCAACACCAAATTATAAAAAAAAAGACATGTAACACAACTCTAAGAATAAACACTGAAAACCTTCAAGTCCTCAAAAAAACAAACAAACAAACAAACAAACAAACAAAAAAACCAAAAAAGGCAAACAAAAACAACAACAGCCAATAAAAAAACCCCTTCCAAACAATTTAAAAAATTAAAACACTAAAGTAGAAGGAAGTCCCTGGAAGTAGGTGAGAGATTTTACTATGATAAGGTATAATAGTTTTGCATGTTTCAGCACCTGTGTGAAGAAGACAGGAAAGAGAAAATATGGCACAGATTTTAAATCACTGTGACAATAGGGATCCAAAAGGACTTGATTTAAACTGTCAAATATTAATGCATTAACTGTATAGTGCATGCAAAACATACATATTGTTCATGATTTTCTCTACTTCTGATTTTCAAAACCCTAAAACGACACCCTATAATTTCTCACTAATGTCTTTGATATGAGTTAATCAACACTTCAGCTTAATAACTTTATCCACCAAAACACTTCTGAAAATACCCTCTCCTTTAAAAAAACCTTCCTCCTCTAACTCTTAGTCAGTCATAAACACCTTCCACAAATGTTGTTCTAGTTTCTCCCACAGTCCCTTCACCAGAAAATTGAACAACTTGCTATAAATCCAAACTGATGCAAGCCACAAAAAAATATGCTTAACAGACAAGACTCATGGATCTCTAGGTATGTGTTTGTAACTTGTGTTACTTACACAAGTGGTCTACAACACAGGAGATCCAAAACAATAATTCTGAAATTAATACATACTGTATAAATTTATGTTTCCAACATAATTGTGAAAAAATCAAAAGCAGGACAGCAATTTTCAAGTCCTTTTGTCCATTGCTATACCAGAGCAGTAGTACTTGAGAGGCTCACAATGCTAGTAACTCCACCTTCCCTTGCTTTGGCCATAAGGATCAGCTGCATAGAGCTGCATAAAATCAGCACATGACCAAACCCTCACACCAAACACTGCCTTGAAATGCTGGACTCCCCACTCTTAAGAATCTAATTCAGTTTCTCTCTCTTAGATTTCTATTCCCTCATTTTCAACTGAAGCTCAGAACTCATAATGGTGTCTCCCAGTGCAATGAGAGTAGAGAAGCTACTAGTAGTTTTTGAAATGTATTTATTTGTTTAATGAAGCTGAACCAATGGCATTGAATTGCATTTTATAATTTCAAATTTTTGAGTTGCTAAAGTTATAAAAGAAATAGATGTTTAAAGAATGCTCCACCTTGAAGTGATTTTTCTTTGCTTTTTTTTTTTTTTTTAATAATTTTTATGAGTCTTGGAATTGCACAGCAGCAGTTCAGGAAGCAAAACATGAAAAAAGGTAGGTGTTCAAAATATTTGAAAAAGACCACATACTAGCTATTAGCACAATTTTTGAGGGTTTCCTTGTAAATGTGATATGAAGCCATATTTGTATGAAAACTCAGGTTTAGAATATATTTTGAGTTGAGATTTGATATGCTGACCTGTAGTTATGTCCTATTCAACCAGATTATAAAAAAGACAAAAGACACTCTTGTCTTGCAGGAGTGGAAAGAACAATGGCAGTACATGATGAGAATGTTTTCATATGTTGGCCTTAATGCCTCTGCATTTCCTCACAAAGATTTAGTTCACAAAACCTTGAATGCCTTGTGTGTGAAGACAATAAAATAGGGTCTGGTTACACTTAATTAGGAGCTGCAGGCTACTCTTTGGACTCCTTAGACATTGAACTTTAAGAAACACTTGAGCTGCCAAATATCTTAGTAAATATATCTCAGTAAATATGTCTTCACTGCTCAAAGGTCCATGTATTATTTACAAATATAGCTTTTGTCTTCTTCCTAAGCCCACTAAAGTTTAATGTCGACCATCCCACTGAGTTTAGATCTTTAGTTTCAGTGAAAGGCATTGTTCAATGTATATATACATATGGTACAATATAGGAGAAACAACTCAGCCAAAATTATCCGTCTGAAGGAATTTGTTCTACTAATGATTTTTTTGTTTCAGTGCCTCAATTAGGTAAAGTGCTCAGAGATCATGTCAAAATCAGTCTTTCTATACTCTAAAACAATAGATCTTCTGCACAATATCCTATTACGAAGATTCTGTAACATCAGCAATTTGAACTTTCATGTACCAGGTGGTTTTGTGTGTCATATGTGTCAGATATTTAAACAAACATTGAAAAATGACACATTTTGAAGTGCCTCTGCTCCATTTATAGCCTATGTGGTAAAAGAGTGTTTAGCAGAGCAATGGCTTGTACACTATGGAATGAGAATTTTAATGGCTCATGCATACTTCATTTGAAAAATATCAATAACCATTCACAAGTCTTTTCTTGCATAAACTCCATGAAAATCCCTATGTAAATGGCGCATAACTTCTTTATGATTCACGCTATGGGCCAGTTGGTGTTGTGTGGTTTTGGTTATTTGTTTGGGATTTTTTACTGTTGCATCACCTGTAAAAGCTAGGCTATACCTGCAGAGTTTAAAGTAAATTTCCACTGGTGATAAAATACATGTTTCGCTCCCTATAAATATTTTCAGTTACATAAATAGACTGCAAGGAATGCTTTGTTTTCTCCCATTATTAAAGCTGAAAACACTTATATGGAAGTAGTCAAAAAACCTGTTTGGTAGATTGGCAATCTGATTCATTCAGCCAAATCCAGAAGCCAAAACCAGAGCCACAGTATAAAAACCTTGAGCATTTCTACAGGGCATTTAACTAAGTGAAAGACCAGAGACTCAGAACGCTGATGCTCAAATGTTTCGTTAGTAGACAGCCACGAGTTTAATGATGTTAAGTCATGGCCAACAGGAGCACACAACAGTGACTTGGACAAGTCTGTGGTAAGTGAAACATGCAGTTTTCTATTTTAATTTAACAGCACGTAGATAGCTGTAATCTAGCTATCCATTTCGGCACACTGTTCTCCTTTGGATTTAAACTAGGAATAAGTAACTGATGTGTGGAATGTCTGAATTTTTCTCTGTTCAAGGACCACCATGTAAGTGGTTTGGCCTGCACAGCCAGAGTGCATTTTTTTTTAAATATGTGACTGTGTCATGTAAGGATATTAAAGGATACCGCAAGCTTCTTAACCATATCCAATACTTTTATAATCCTGTAATATTGATTTGGGCTTTCTAGATTTACCCTAGTGTTTCCCAGTGAAAGGGAAAAATAGACCTCTTGAATGAAAAGAAACATTGGGAGTGTGTGTGGGAGTGTGTGTGTGCATGTTTTAATTTTGTAACCTTGCTTGTTACTTTTTTAGTTTTGCCGAATGGATTACTTAGATAATAAATACTGTAACACAAATGCCAAACATTAATAACTGCAAGAAGTATTAGCAAATAATTTTCTTTCCTGGTGGGCAGAGAGTTCTTTTTTTCCCTTTTCTCTACAGGTGCTAGACACATTTCCAGTAATGCATCCATCTACTAATTTCAGTATCATTTGAGCTATTTGTCCTATGGTCCAACATCTAGAAAAATAATGGAAAGTGACCTTTGGAGTTTTATCATTCCATTAGAAAGAGGAATAACTTAAATACTGAAACCCATCTTTAAAAGCATCAAAATTCTAAGTGAATTTAAGATTAGATTTTGCAGAATTTTTTTCCACTCACATATGTGAAAACCAAAAATATTTTTAGATTAAAATTAGTTTTTATTTTTCTTATGAAAGTTTTGGGTGCTGAGCTCTAGATATATGACTACAAAATTATTTTGTTGTAAGATAGAACCTGGACTTTTGCACAGAAGAGCTTTTTTTTTTCTTACAAGTTATAATTAAGAAAGGTGTGGTCACAGAAAAGTGTTAAATTTTTGCCCAATCATGTCTATTTTCGTGTAAAGTGAAATGTTACCTGGTATTGTCCCATAAAGCTTATGAACAGAAGGTTTGATTGAAGATTTAATAAAATTAACACTACTTTCTTATTTTCCTCTTTTCTTCTTAATCTTCTCTTCAAGATGAAACTCATCAGCACTTGACAAAAACTGCAAATAACAGCCAGATGCAGGAGCTGGTTTTATCTTTTTATGCAAGTATGTGGTGCTAATTAGTGCAAATTGATTAAACTTTAATTGCCTGATCCATGGCTAATTAATATTTATAAGATGAATGAGCAAGAAAACCAGACATTTATTAAAACACTTTAATGATTTTTCATATGTTTTGACAAAGCAAAGCAAATAGATGTTATGAGTTTAGATGTGCCAGACATAAGTACAGTATTTCTTACATTTTCTATCAGCATCAGAAAACTAATCATTTTCTCCTGCAAACTATGAAAGTAGTTTTTCTCTTCCACACAAATATTATGGTGCAATGTTCTAGTTTCTACTTCATAATGCAATTTGTAGAACAACAGAAAGACATAGAAATATCATGCCTCATGCCACCAAATACACAACTACATCAGAAAGAAATTTGTGCTCTGTTTTTTAAAATGCACTGAGTTGAAGAGATTCAGTTTCTTCTAGCTATGTCTACCTCAGCTGAAAAAATATTTCAACCCCAGTCTAGCAATATGGTTTGTGGCTAGCAACAGATTACTTCTTTCAGTTCTGCAAAAGATTATCTCTCATTGACATACAAAATGAGACAATAATTCTTTCCTAACAATAACTCCAGTGCTTTGAATGCACTGTGTGAAATAAAACAAACTTGGCTTGCTCTCATAGTGTCTAAAATTATTTAAAATCCATTTCACTGTTTATCTTTTCTCAGTCCAGCAGGAAGATCTGTTACTGCTTTCATTCATTCTGATCCACCTGATAAAAAATTGTTTTTAGTAGTTCCCTCTTGGAGATAGCCCATATCTAATCAGGCTTTCATTTCAGGAAAAGCATCTTCACCTTTCCTCAACCTTCCTACATTCCCTGCCTTTGGACCAAAGGTCTAAAAAATAAGCAATTGGGATGTCCGGAGGTGGGTCTTTGTATATGCTTATAAATAAAAGAGGGAAAATAAAATATGCATAGTTTCCAAAATCAAAAATTATCTAGATTTGTTTCAGATATGGCTTATTGTTAGAAGCTAGAAATGAAGCCAGTTAGGACTCAGATTTCCTCTTCCTTGGTATAAATGACATTTGTGCACATAAACATCACCAAAAACTTGTGACACCTCTGACAATCCAGCCAAAATAATCTCTATCATGTATTATTTGGTCGCATAGATGTCACCTTTTCTTTACATCTCCGAAGAGTAAACTCAGGCTTGATAAGTACAAAGCCCCAATGGAACCCTTGGGCTACATTTTATATAGCAAATAAAATTATATTGCCTCTCTTTGCATAAAGAGATGAGCTAAATTCATTGACATTGCTAACTAAAAGAGGGTGATCACTGATCACAGGACCATTTTGTACAGACTGGCTCACATACACGCTGCTGAAAATTGTTTCCATCTTAACATGCCTAAATGACACATCCAAAATAGTGACAAGGAGGATAGTTAAGTTGGTAATCAGATGCCAACTGCTCTCTCCCTAGTCCTCTTTCAGCAGATCAAATACAATCAAAAGACCTCGGCAACTTCGAGACCAAATGATCTCTGAAATTCCCATGAACTGCAAGGTTAGAATTTTTAAACTTGTTGATGAAATTCCCTTTATTTTCATTTTCTCTTTGCTTTAACTATTTGGGGAGGGTGCAAGATAATGTAATGAATAAATCAGTTTTCTTTAATAAGTGGTCCCCAAATAAATCCATTTTGAGAAATGATTTTAAGTGAAAAGCACTGAAAATCTTTCCATAAATCCATTTTGAGAAATGATTGTAAGTGAAAAACACTGAAAACTTTCCCATATTTAGTGCAGTCAATTAGTAATTCATTTCAGATAATATGCTTTTGAAACCCTTCTGCCCACATACTCACACACCCCACACACAGAGTTTTTTGATCCACTAAAAACATTCTGTGTTGAAAATTTTAGTAAAACACTCTTACTGTGATCCAATTAGGCAATGCAAAAAAACCCTACCACACAAATATTTACAAAAAAAAGAGAAAGGAATCCTTTTAGAAAATAAAAATCCCCTGGACTACTAAGTGATTTGCCATAGCAAATTATTAGAAGATTAAATTAAATTTCACATTCAGAAACAATTTATAAATAAACATATCTAAGCATTAGAGAAAGCATTTTAAATGAATGAATAAATGGGTTAGCCTATAGAGTAGCAGCTATAAAAACTTGAAAGGCAAAATATAATAAGACATTAATTGTGTGTATGAAGAACTTAGAACGTTTCTGCTAAACTCAAATAAAGATATCATTATGTACTATAATTTCTTAGTAAAAATTTGAATTATACAATAGATAGTGCTTTCTGGAGCACATGGGAAAAAAAATGTACACATATTATGGGGCTATGTGGAAAGTAAGAATCACAGGGTCACAGAACAGCTGAAGTTAAAGGAGCACTGAAGGTTATCTGGTTCAAGTCCCCTGCTTTAATAGGACCACTTAGAGCCCGTTGCCCTGGGTCATGTCCAGCCAGCCTTTGAATGTCATGCTCACAATAAAAAAGTGTTTCCTTAATCTTTAGTAATCTAATAAACACTCTGCTTGTTCATGTCACAATGAAAGTTACACACATGTGATTTCTTCCACTGCCCCTAAAGCTTAGCATGTGTAACAAAAATATAAAAATATACTTGAAATGGAAATTCAGTGAAATTTCACATACCACATGACAATTACACAAAAGACTGCTGCCATTTGAATCAGTGAAGCTCCATAAAACCTTAGGGCAGACTAAATCCATGTTGAATCTTCCCATTCAGATAATTTGCTACTAAAATCTTGATCAGGGTTAAGATCATAGTGTGTTCAGCACTAGTGTATAATTCCAAACAGATTTATCCAGTGTGTCTCCTAATTGTGCACTGTTGGAGTCTACAGTCCTGAGGGCTACAGATCAGGTAAGAAGTAAAGTTAGGGCCCTGTGCTTTAGGAAAGCAAACTTCCAAATCCTCAAGGAGAGCGTTCAACAGGGGGTCACCACCCTTTGTGGTGTCCCTCAGGGGTCTGTACTGGGACAAGTGTTATATGGTATCTTCATTAACAACACAAAGGGATTGAAGGCAGCCTCAGCAAATTTGCAGATTACACGAAACTGGTGAGGGGTGGTGCAAGAAGGGCTGGCATCCAGAGGGACTTGAACAAAGTCAAGTGGGTCCATGGGTATCTCCTGACACAAAGTGCAGGGTGCTGCTCCTGGGTCAGGGCAATGCCTTTTATCTGCCCAGGCTGGGGAAAGAGCAGATGGAGAGCTGTCCTGCAGAGAAGGGCTTGGGGGTGCTGTGGATGAGAGGTTGGACATGACCAGGCACTGAGCACTCACAGCCCAGAAACCAAACATGTCCTGGGCAGCATCCAAAGCAGCGTGGACAGCAGGGCAGGGAGGGGATTCTGCCCCTCTGCTCTGTGAGACCCCACCTGCAGTGCTGCATCCAGATCTGGGGCTCCCAGCACAGGAGGGACATGGACCTGCTGGAGTGAGTCCAGGGAAGGGCCACAAAAATGATCAGAGGAATATGAGAATATGAGGAAAGGCTAAGGGAAGGATTTGGGGTGACTTAATAGAATCTACAAGTCTGAATAGAGTCTACAAGAAAGACAGAGAGGACTTTTTATGAAGACATTTAATGATATGAAAAGGGTAAAAAATTTTAAACTTCAAGATAATAGCTAAAGATAGACAATGTTTGAGGTATGCAAGTGTATCCAAGACATTTGTGTGGAATAACATGATAACTATGCAGTATTTGTTGAGGGTATGTTTTGTTGGGGTTTTTTCCCTACTTTTATTTTGGTTTCATTTCCCACAGAAATGTGATTATACAAATTGGTAGAAATGCAATTATTTCTAGATTAGGGGGTTTTATTGATGTTAGAAAAGAAAATAGATGATACAAATGTGGGACCAGTCGCATCATTTATTCATTACCTTTGGAAATGAATATGGCCAAGTGTCTGACATCATAAAAGCAGTAATATGGGAAATATCATTTTCAGAACTGTGTACAAAGTCAAAGGTTTAGTTCATATACTCTGTCAATGAAACTTCATTAGCCTAAAATAATATATCAGGCTGGAATCTGATGTATGGGACATTAAGCTCCATATATGCTCTTACATAATGAATAGTCTGTTCTACCTGCATATGGCGAGAATATTTTTGGATAATTTTTCATTACAAATAAATGTTTTCAACCTGCTCAGTTACAGTTAAATGGTTAGATAATTCTTTTGTTGTTGTTGTTTTAAACTCCATTCTGAATTTTTTGCAGTTATTATTACTTCAGTCATAATGGTGAAATCAATTCAAGTGTCGAAAAGTATATTAGAACTGCATATTTAAAATAATCCCCAATTAAAAACTAGTTTATTTTCTTTTAATAGTTCAAAGAAAAAATAGCAATCATGAAGGAAGAATTGGGAGGAGAAAAGAGAAAAAGAAAAAAATGTTCCTGCCTAAACATATCAGTTGCAGAATATTCCCACAATTTTTAAAAGAGATTAAATTTGCAGAGTATGACTGTACCAAGGAAGGAAGAAAATGGGCTCCTTGAGCTGACTGACCAAACATGCTCTTGAAGGCAGTGCCATCCTAAGACAAAGATGTAAAAATGTATTCAAGATTTTTATTAGCTTTCTAAATCACTTCCTTTGTAATAAATGAATAACATTAACAGAATTAATAGAGGATTTTAAAGGACCCTAAAATTAAAGGATCAAACCTGTTCTCAAACTATTATAAAACAGAAAAAAATTCCAATGCAGTGTCTTGTACAGGGAAATACTGATTTTGCCAATACGCTGACTGCTTTCAATACAACATTTAATGAATGTGTTTTTGAAGCCACTTGAACTTCAGTTTTTTGTGTAATAAGCTGTTTTTTCATTCTCTCTTTTTTTTCATTTAAAAAAATTTAAAACAAACAATTCCTCTCTTGAAATGATCTGTTCCCTCATCTGTAAGTAAGGGTTAGAAATCAGTTTTAGATATACTTTAGGAAGACCACTGTTCAGCAGCTAAACATGTTCGTAAGTAGCCCAATTGGAAAATATTTTTGCTCTTGGTTTTTGGTATAATAAATTCAAAATATCTTCTTTTCATTTGTTTTGCTATTTTATTATATAGATGACCTGCAGCAGACCACATGGAAAGGACGTATTTTAAGGTATAAGAGCATATATACTTCTGTGTGTCTATGTAAGTATGTATATGTGTATGTGAAATCCATTTCCATTTTTATTTTTTTCAGTAATTGTGGGAATTTGGATGCTATTTTTTACATCCAAGCTTCTTTTGAAAGACTCTTTAGTCTGCCCTCACTTCTGCTGATTAATGCAAGCTACAAAACATTTGAAGTCCTGGTCATCTGGTCAGTCAACCATACCAATAAGACTGTCCTTCCGTTTGTGAGTCTGGGATTGCTTTTCATGAAAAGAAACTGGACAAGGATGAGGAAAACTTAGCATGTACCTGGGTATTATCTAAATGTGTTTGGAATATAACTGAATCAAGAAACCAGGAAAAAGTCAAATATTCCCATGACCCCTAAAATAAATTTTAAAAAAGCAGGAAGAGATGATACAGAATTAGAATGAACTTCTAACTCCAAGATAATATTATTGCAAGAGACTGTTATACACAGTTAAATTTATAAACTTATCAAAATCTATTTTAAACTTAGTTAAAATGCTTATACATTTTTCATGTTGGAAAAGAACCAAGATATCTTTCAGCTCTGACAATTAAAAAGGTTACTAAAATCCCAGCTCAATTTTGTTACTTAACTGTTTGTTGACAGTTTAGTAATTACAGGCTTTTGATACATCATTGCCCATTCCCTTATGTATTTTTCCTCCTTCTCTCATCTTCACTACTTCATACATTTGTCAAAGAGTATTAAGGACATTTTAATATTCAAAGGATAACATAGTCCTTTTTGTTTCTACATATTTTCCTTCAAAAGTTTATTCATGTTCCAATAGCCATCCCCCTTTGATGAAGAATTTTCAGCATTAACTAGAGACATCCTGTTACAGATGTAAAGGTTATTGTCAAAAAAAGGGAAAAGGAAGTCAGGGCCAGTCTTTGACCTAGATCCCAGAAACACACGGCTTCTCATTTACACAGATCTAATCTTCTAACACCTATAAGAAACCTAAGTGGAGCAGAAAAAGCTTCAGAGGGTGGTTAACCACTTGAACAGGCTCTCCAGGTTAGTGGCGACAGAATCAGTTCAAGATGAGTGTGTACAGTACTCTTGGTCATTTTGGTGATGTCCTTTGCAGGGCCAGGAGCTGGACTCAGTGATTCTTGCCTGTCCCTTCCAACCCAGAATAATTTGTGCTGCTGTGATCATGATCTTTTTTCTCTAATCAGGGTAAAATTGTCCCAAAGACAACGGGATACATACCGTGAAAAAAACTTTTTCTAAAATCAACCAAAGTTGATTTTTTTGAAGTATTTAACTGGATGGACAGAGATTTAGACAGATTGGCTCTAAAATTTCAGCAACACTAACATTTATTTTTCTGATTTTTTTCTCTGATTGTATCTATGAAAGGTGGAATATGGTACTCTCCCTCTTTTACTGTGTTTTCTTCTGCACAGTTGACTAGCAGTAAATTTTCTGTAGTTAATGTCCCATCTAAAACAGCAAAATCACTGCAGCAGAGAAGTGTCCAAGAATAATATTTTGACTAGCTGCTTTCAAATATCAGTAAGTTTAATGCTTTTCTTCCTGGAGAAAAAAAAAAAAAAAAACCAAAAAAAAACAATTAAAATACCAAGAATGAAAGATCACAAAGAAAATATTATAACTAACAATCATGTCTCTGTCTTCTTTCCTTCCCCATAACAGATAAATATAACTAATTAATTGGATCAGAAATTTGCTCTCTTTCTTTCTCCAGCTCTGCTTCTACTTTCAACATCAGATGTTCACCTGTGTTTGTCCAGAAAAAAACTACTCACAAAACACTGGGAAGCTAAGATGCTGATATTACAAAATTCTGAGTCCTAGGTCCCATCTCTATCCTCAGTCAAACTGATACAACTCTATCCCTAGTTAAGAGTTGGGCTGCACTAGAACTGAGCTGAACTAAAGGCACAACAGAACCTTCATTTTTCAAAAGGCTCCTTAATAACTTGTTCCACAGGTAAATCAGTTACTGTGTTAAGTGTCTGCCACTAGAACAATGAGAAAATATATCTCAGCTGTTTATGTAATTGCACATTTTTACTGAACATAGTGAAATTTACTGACTGTAGGGGTTTACTTTTAAAATTTGTTATTTTATTACTGTTTGTTCACTTTTAAAAATTCTTACTTTAAAAAATCAAAATCAAAAATATGCACCAAAATTGTAGAACACATTTTCAGTCTTTGAAAGACAGCTATCACTTTGACTTCACTGGATCTATTCATTTTTCTCGGGGATGTAACAATTAAATAGATCTATGAAGAACTGGGTATGAGGCCCTTGAGGTCATGCTGGACGTGTTTTCTCAGTTTGCACATGCTGAGCTAAAAAGCTGTTGTCTAAAGCAGTAGCAGCAAAAAGAAAATGCATTAAAAAAAAAAAAAAAGCAGACTCCTGTGAATTTATGAGGAGTGCATCACAAAGACAAATATTTCAGCCATGCAATTCCATTCGGCCTTTTCAGCTGTGTGTCCATAGCAAGTCAACGGCTAAATTGAAAAATCAATTCCAATTTAAATTATTGGAATAAAGAACACCAGGAGTCAGAGATAAAATGGCTTTGTTCTCTGAGATCCTTTTTAATTGGAAAGTTATTTCTTCAGGGTATTCTAATGGTTCTGAGGAAAGATTGCAAAACAAAGTTGATCGGCTGGGGGAAGGTTAATAGCTAATGTGCTTTTCTTGCTGCACAGCAGCCTCCTGTCTTTATGACAGCCTCCATCGTATGTGAAAAGAACCATGATTCCAAATAATTTGATACATGTGACTGTAGTGTTTCCCTCCATTTCCCATAGAAATCCTATTATGGATGCTACTCTGACATGTTCATAGCAGCCCGACTGACATTCTGACCAGATTTTTTTTGCTTACAGGTGTTTATTTGGTCATTTGCTTAAACATTCCATGGTGCTGAGTGATTTTGCTGAAGATTAATAGGATTTTGTGAGCACCAGAGATATTTTAAATTACACAATGATAGCTGCACAAATGGAAAGATTTTTCCTTTTATTTCAAGACTATTGAAACAATAACCAAGGTAGACTACTGGCTACTGCATGTAGAAAAATTGCAGTGAAACTGATTACAGAAAGGAAATAGGATTATGCTGACATGGGACAGTGTGAGAAAGAAAAGAAAATTTCTGTCTGGGAAGAAGAAAAGAGAATTACTAAAAATTCATTATACTTAAATTAAAACAAAGCAGAAAAGAAAGCCTTACATCTCATATAACCAACATCTAGAAGTGTCATGGTTTAGTTATAACATCAGTGTAACCTTTGCTCTGTTAGCAGGAAGCTGTTTAGGGCAGCTGTAGATTAGAAATCTTAAATGGGCATTTAATTTGAAATTAATAAAACAGTTATGGTATGTGTTAAGAAAAGTTACTGAGGTTTGCTTAGTATATTTAATTAGTGTAAAAGAGATAAATCTAGTTGCCATGTAATGAACTGAGAACTGCAGATACAGTAAATGTGTACTTACGTTCCTATTATTAATGCATTAAACTTGTAAGAATGTTTAGGAATTTAATTAGCATTTAATAAGATAGCTATAGCAAATTACAGTAGTTAGATGTTAAATGTAAATTAATATTTTTAGTATTTAATTGATATTAACTAATTAATTACTGTTTATTACATGGCAACTAGATTTATCTTTTATAGAGTTATTAAATCTAAATTAGAAGTTCTATTTTAAGTGGCCTTTACTCAATTATAAAAATACAGTATCTTGGATTATCTGGGTTTACCTTCATGGAGAAATTTGGTGAGCCTGGTATATTAAATCTAAAACATAAATTATATACTATATAAGTAGATTAAGTATCTTCACACAGAGGGAACATTATTCATGTGCATAGTCCCAAGAAAATTAAATTATTCAACTAGAATATCTTTGTGACTAGAAATCTTTTGTGAAAGTACTGCCTGAATTAGGCAGCAGAAAAGAAAAAGTTTTCAAATAAAATATTTTGGAAGATAAAAAAAATGTTTTCTCATTCTGTTTGAAACTAACTTTCCTATAGCTCAACGACATGTTAGAGAAGGGGATAGACAAAGAGGTTTTAAAAGACCCTCTACATAACTGCTTTTTTAAAATCTCACCACAGACAACAAATTATGGGATTTGTATGTGGAGTACTTCGCAATTTCTAGTCTTTACTTAAAGGACTGTTCTGCGTCCACATTTGCACCACTCACAGCTGTGTAGTACTGGTGCTATGAAATAGTTTTTATGCAAATAATATCAACAGCTTATAAGAATTTACTTCTGAGAGAAAAACAATTTACACAAGGAAAAGAGAATGTGTTCTAAGCCTTCCATTTCACTGGTATGATGGACAAGAAGTTGCTGTCAGCTCCTGGGGCTGTATTTCAATAAAAAGCTGAGGTACCAAAAGCATGAATGAGAGTAGTTTGGGTATCAGCTTTAACTCAGCATGTGACCTCCTTCATGACTTCAAAGTCTTACAAGTGCTTGCCCAGACGTAGACATAGGCAGAAATCCCACGTAATCATTTGTCAAGCATGTAAGGCTGACTGGGATGCCTCAGCTGGAGGTGTCAGAAGCATTAGGACTTACAGGAAATTCACTTCAGTCCCTGAGCCTTTTGTTCTACAGCTGTGAAATACAGAATATTTTTACACTTGTGGAATAATCTACTCTTTATTTTAAAATTATTTATAAAGCCTAATTTATCTGAAAATTCTTCAATCTTGTATATTTTATTACCTAGGGCTTTTTATTTATGTTCTTCTGGATAAGAAATAAAGATAGCAAAATCAGACTACAGAAAGGTCTCTGGAGGAGGATCTCTAAATCATAGAGATTGTAGAGAGTTGCAAAAAAATCTTATGCTCTGATTTTTTTTTTATTACATTTATTGCTGTCTGGATCCTTTTAACCTTTAAGAATTTTATTGTAAAGCCACTCTGGCCTTTTATAGTTTCTTTCATTTTCCCTTGTTATTAGAATAATACTTTCTTGTAATTTAATCTTAGTACTTCTTATATGTCAGTTTCTCCTCCACAGACATATTCAACTACTTCTCATTGCCATTATCCCAATATAAATAAAAAATCTGATTTTACTCAAATCATCAGCAAAACACAAGTGGATTTTGAGTAGGCAAGGATTTTGACTGTTCTTTAGTTCTCCATTATTATTAATTCTCCATTATTCTCCACTTATATTACAGATATTTTTTTACAAGTTACTTCATTGGCCACTTAGTTTACATCCAAGTATCTGAACAAATACTATATTCATACTCTTTTTCTACCAACACTTCCTTAATGACAAAGGCTCTGATTTCTGGATAACCCTTCTGCCTGAATCATGATGCTGTCCTCTACAAATCTAACTCAGAAATGCCTTTGGTGATTCATGGCTGGATGTGCTTGTCACCCACCAGATGGCTGCACAGCAAAAGTTTCCCGTGAGTACCATGCCTGGAGATTTCAAGCTCTATGAGAGTTGGTCCAGGAATATTTCATACTTGCTCTCA
Source organism: Turdus rufiventris (assembly GCA_013186435.1). Lineage (NCBI taxonomy): Eukaryota > Metazoa > Chordata > Aves > Passeriformes > Turdidae > Turdus > Turdus rufiventris. The sequence goes on from PYHW01010678.1 coordinate 997,564, forward strand.
TCAAGCCTTCAGGGTCTATAGCAGATGCTGCTGCAGTTTATTTATTTGAGTGCTACCATACCCCTTCCATTATCTCACTGCCCTAACTGTTTCAGTAAATATTTTAGATCTATATTTCTAATGCAGAGTAAGTAGGGTTTAAATTATAGGTTGATACATCTGTCAGCATGTGAAAATGATGTCTTTAAACTGAAATTTCTACTCACCCATTTCACAGAGGATTAAGTTCTTTTGGATGAAAAAAACCACCACAAAACCCAATCAAACTGAAACCAATAACATGAGAACATATGAATTTCTTTAAAATCGTAAAAAAAATGTTTCAAGCTGCATTATTTTTTCAGTTACTTTACAATTCATAATCTCATAAATACAACTGAATTTAATTGGATGGGGAAGAAAAGAAACTGAACTTACTTCTGACAACATTGGCACTCTTTGGACAATTTCCTGCTTTACTTGCAATTATTATGCATTTCTGGCATTCATTTTGCCAGTCACCTTTTCAACAAAATGGCATCTTACATTGCTTCTGACATGATTTTCACAACTTTGTACATTAATACTCTATATGTATATGTGTACTCTATATATATATGAATTCACAAATATATATACATGTGTATATATACATACACACACATATATAGATATACATATACAAATATATATAGATATACATATACAAATATATATATGTATGTATGTATATACATGCATTATTAAAGTCCTATGTCTACTAAGTTCTTTGTTAAGGACAAGGATAATTGGATGATTCAGTGGCCACTCAGCCACTGTGACTATAGGTTTTCAGCCTGGGTGTGTTTAAGGAGGTTGTATTGATACATTTATGTACAGTTACTTTTTTGCCCCATCAGGACTGATTAACATTTTACAATAGTCCAGACACAGTCTCCTTCTCATAATATTCCTAATAGGATATGACTGTACAAAGCCCATGTACACCACATTTAACTTGGAGAAGCAGAGAATGTATGTGCCTGAGGTTACAAAGTGCAGCATCCAATCATTCTATTCTGTGCTGATTGCCCTGTTTGGAATAATACGCGTTTGAGGAAGCAGATGCATATAATTGCTTGGTTTCATTTAAATCAAGACTTAGAAACATTTAGGGGAGACTGTAAGACCTTAAGAGTTTTAAAATACTGTTGAACATGTTAAAACTGAAACCTGAAAACATTGGGCATGAATTCTTTAAAAGATTTTGGACTATATAACCATCAATCTGCAGTGCAGAACTTAGAGACAGCAATCCCACCTGAATCATGCTACAGTTAATATGTACTTGCTAATATATTTTATCAAGCATTCTAAATCCACATGACACAAATGTACAGCATTCAGTCTGAAAAAGTTCATCAGCAGTAGTAAGTAAAACTGAATGAATGCATGATAAGCTCTTTCCATGTGGTGTTTTCCCCTATCTGTCTCCTTAAAACATTTCACACTGAATGGTTTCTTGTGTGCTCTGCTGCAGATTTATTCTTCTCCTGATACACGCGTGTAACTCCCCATTAATGTGAGTAGGAATGAGATTTACGTATGTGTGCTGAGAGGAGAACAGACCCCATGGTATTTTATTTGCCTATACAGGATTATAGCCTCTGAGGATAGATTTGATTTTTTTGTTGTTAGCAAAAAAGCAGCTTGACAAGTAGCTTTTTGATTGATAATACACTGGGAGTCGTAATTTATATAATCTTACACCTGCTAGGAAACATAAAGGTCACTTTAAAGGTGTGAGTTGTGTGTGCTGGGGCAGAGCATAAACCAGAGGGTCAGTTTCCAGTGCTTACTGCACGGCAGAGAAACAGGCAAAATCTCCTACCAATGCTGATAAAATTGAAAATATCATGGCAAGCATTGTAATTAACAGCAAGTTTCCAGAACTTGACATTCTGAGCAACTGTCATTCCCTAGGTTATTACAGAGGGAATTAGAGTGGCCTTTCACTGTCAAACTGATATATACCATCGGAGCATTGCTGAAGAAAAAGTACCATTCGTGATGTCTTTTCAGGATTTAAACATCTGCTGAATTCCATCTCTTTCTATCATTTTCTGAAAATAGATACACATCTCAAAAGGTCTCTATCTGGGGCATTGAGTGGATTCAATATTTCAGCATTTTCTGCCCTTTTTTTAAAAGAAATTATTCTATGTGTAAAAACTGTCTTGTACACAGCATCAGCAGGACTTTCTGAAAGCTTAAATGCTTTTGCTAGGAGAATGGTTTCCTGAAATGTATTCTTATGATTAATCGCTGGATACACTCATTTTTCTAAAGTGTCCTGTTTGTACACTGGGGTAAAATAAGAGAAAAAAGCTTTCATACTATAAAATAGTGATATTTCTTCTCATTCTGGTTTTTTGCTTATCTCTATTTTTTTTTTCTAATAGCCTTGCAAATGTATAAGGAGATGACTGAGTTTTGAGCAAGGCATAATTTGATGCTTTCTTGTTCTAACCTTCATCTCCTGTTGCAATAAGAGGGAACTGTACTTTCAGAATAGGGCATATTCATCTTTTCTGGTTTTCAGTCAAACAGTGCTAGCATATGTACTAACATATTCACGTTTTGTGGTTCTAATTACATAATTTCAATTATTTGCTATAATTATAAATAATATAATGGATGGGTTTAATTTCACTCCAACTTCCAGCTCAGAAATAATCCAAAGCCAAAAAAAAAGCCAAAAAAAAAGCCAAAAAAAAAAAAAAAAAAAAGCATATGAGATCTGCTTAATTGTATTTGTGCTCCGATCAGTTTTCTCCAAACTCTGAATATGACCCAACCTTGAACATGTTTGGTGAATTTGACTTCAGTATTGATGTTTAGGATTTCCAGTTTGTGCTGAAAACCACTGGAGTCCTGTAGGTGTCTGGATGACTGTAGTCTCTATCAATTTGAATCATTTGTTTGGGTCAGGAACAGAGGTTTAGAATTTGGAAGTAATATCTTCAACATGGAGTGTTCATTGTCTCCTGTCATGAGGGGAGAATGTATCTCTCTTTTCAGTGTGGGGAATGGTTACAAGAAATGACTTCTGACATTAATGGAACACGGGAAAAATTCACTTTCCATGGAAATAACTGCTTTTAGGCCTAGCTTTGTCTTCATAGATCACCATGGTTTACAAATGACCTACAATAAATTAAGTAGACACCTCTGCAATGGGGATGAAAATCTTGGCAACACTGATTAGTTGTGGCAATTATTTTAGAGATTTATGCAGTGTTTGCCAGAATCTTCTATGCCTTTACTATTTTATCTGTGATACCACGTTATGACAAAAATTAAGAAAAAAAACCCATAAATATAAACTTAAAAGAATTTTGCAACATACAAGTTATCAGCACTTATTAAACTAATGAGGGAATCAAAAATATTTTCCTCACACATAAGCTATTTTAATAGCATTTTGCAACTTTTATTTGAGTATCTTCAAAAATAGCAGTGACTGACATTATAGAAAAAGTCATGCAGAACCACAAAGAAAGCTATTTTGAAAAAATATGGTACTATATTTTGTGCATGTGTATACACTTAAAATTTGGGTTGGTGTTATTCCACTTAGTTTGTCCAAAGATATTTTTTCCTACACAATGTTAATTCAATTAAGTCAAAATCTGGTTATCAACCTCTCTACTGACTAACAAAAGCTTTTATGTGTCACAGGCAATATTCAACAAAACCTGCCATTGTTGCTTAAATTGCCATTCAATATTGTTCACAGTAATTTAAATTTTACTCAAAATTAACAAAATAACTGTGAAATACTGTAACATTAATAATCTTAAGTGGTTTTCCGTGCAAAATATCAGAGATTATTATTTTTATCTATCCAACTAAATCTTCATTAATCACTCAATAAAATGGCTAAATAGAGTACTATTTATATGTATTTGTCATTTGGGATGTATATCCTCTTATAATAGCATTTTTGTCTGCTGCTGCATGTTCGGGGGAGGATACAATTGATTCAGGAAGGACCACAGGGATTTTTCATGGAAGTGCAAATGTAACACCATATTTTATGGTTGAGGATAGTTTATGAGAGAAAGCTTTCCGTGCCTTGGTGTAGAGCGTGAGAGACAATTTCTTTCTAACACTAGCATTGCTGATTTTCAGGCTTGGTTCATGTGAAGTTATTATTCATTACGTTAATTTAAAATAAAGAACAACAACAAAACTACTTGGAGAATTGAATAATGACTTCATGTTTTCTGGAAAATCAAAAATGCTGCAATCATTAACCAAGGTCAAAGTGACAAAAATACATTGCAGATCCAACAGCTCAGGGAAGAAAATAACAGTTTGAGCAGATCATGCAGGAAGGTGGCAATTCTTTAACAATTTCAATTTAAAGACTTCAGTAGTGTCTTATTTTTTTTCCAGTTCATGAAATCGTTGAAAGGATAGCTATATTGTTCTTTTGCAGTTATAGTGCAAAACATCTCACTTGACAATAATTTTTTAACTGTCCTAAAAGACACAACAGTGATCATATTATTTCAATGCAGGAGAAGATATCTGCCTAATGGTAAATAGGAATTAATTTCCTGCTTATGGAAGCTAAAGATTTTTTCTTTTGATTTAGAAAATATGAGTAAATAGTTAATGTAAAATAAGGTTCACATATTGCAGAAGAATCATTCCCCAGGCTGAACAATTCCAGGTCCCTCAGCCCCTCCTCAGACAGGTGCTCCAGTCCCTTAATTAGCTTTGTGACTCTTTGCTGGACTGCTCATTCCTAAATATCCAGCTCTCTCTCCTGCTGGAGACCCCAGCATTGGATCCAGCAATTCAGTTTTGTCTCATCAGAGCTGAGTAGAGGGGCAGGATCACTTCTTCTGACTTAGGGGGGATGTGTTTCCTAATACAACCCACGATTTTCTGTTGGTGCTCTTTACATCACCACACATTTATATAGCTCCTGGTCAATTCAGGGTACACCAGGATTTCTAGATCCTTCTCTGCAGAGGTGTTTGTCCACTGGTTAATCTCCAGCATGTGCTAGTGCAATGCATTTTTCTTCCCCAGGTGCAGAGCTTTGCATTCCCTTTGCTTGAACTTCATAAGATTCCTATCTGCCTGATTGAAGATGATATGGGTAAGGCATCCCATTCGTCTCTGTTATGTGGTACTTCACTTCCAGTCACAAGTTTTAGTTTTGCCCCGAGGGACAAATATGTACAGAAGTAATTCTCAAATACAGGAGGTAAGGTTCTTGCCACCAATTATGAATAAATTTACAGACCTGGAAGAAATTGTTTAACGCAAGAGTTGTGCTTATATTTAACAATAAACAAAATGGTCCATCTGAAGCAGAGGTCAAACATAGGAAGATCTGAAAAATACTGGTTTTTTTCCTTGACTTTCAATCATGCAAGCTTTGAAATTTTTACAAGGGGAAAGATGTTTTTTATGCTGAAACTGGTATGGTTTGTCTCTGATCGGTGCTTATATAAGATTTAATTTGTATAATCCAAAGAGTTCACGTATCTCTGCTGTGTCTCAATTGCAATGTTGGTTTTTTTTTTTCTTTTCTCATTTGTCTTACCACACACCCCTTTACACATACTTTTATATACCTAGAATATTGTCCTCAAATACACATCTCTCTCCAGATACATCCTAGCATGAGATAAAGTTATTACAATTTTAAATGTTTCTGTTTCAGTATTCAATTTTGCATAGTTTTACATTGAAAAGGAGAAATTAATGTCTTGTAGAAAGTACTGATTTCTCTTGTTGCCTTGACAGCTATGATCAGCAACAAACAGAAAACAATATGTACTTGGATTTTGAAGATTTTTTAAATCTTTTTATACTCTTGAATTATCCTTTTTTTTCCCAAATTAAATACTGAAGCAACACATAAGAACAGAGGTAATGCACTATTTATGCACATCAAAATGCAGAGCACATCACAGTATTGTTCTAAAAAAATAAGTATGTCTACAAGTTGGGAAATAATTTAGATTGTAAAGCAAATATTTTTCTCTGAGGTCCATCTACATGTGTTAGCTTCTCTTGGTATTAAATGGCTTTTATTTTTCAGAACAAATGAAAACATCTGAAAATATGAAGCATGGTATGCCAGAACTCAACCCACTTCTATGCACCACAGATAAAGTTCTTACTTTATAAGAAAATGTCGTGTGAATCTAGTCATGGACATAATAGCATGGGACTCCCTAAGGAAACCAAAAGCCCTTTTGCCTTCACTATATCTTCAAGTATACATTACACTAAATGCAAAAGGCAGTGACATCAACGGTCTATAAAAGCATGACCTTCAAGTTGATGGATTTTGAGTAATAAAAGGCCTCAACAGCAGCTGACATATAAACATAAAAGGAAGTTTTAAGGACAACTCACTTTGTTGTATGAGTAAGAAATTTAATACTGTGTTTACAGATTCCACAGGCTTTGCTTTGCTTGTTTCACCTGAGAACATTTCTAAACCCAAGAGGAGACTGGGGACAGGACAATGAGTGTGGAATTTAAGATTATGGAGGTATAAATTTGGGGAGAAGGATGATGTTATAAAAGATTAAGGTAATCTGTATCAACTGGGTATCAACTTAAGGTAATCGGTAGGAGATATATATAATATATGTTTCTGAGAAAAAAAAATTATGATCATTTGTAGGACATATATATACATATATTTTTCTGAGTAAAAAAATTATGATCATATATCACAAATAAGATTCTGTAGCCAGATTTTCCCAATAGCATCTTGTAAGCCTTTGAATTACTGCCTTGAAAATGTATTTTTATATTATGGGTGTTGAGCTGTTCCATGAAATAAAACTAAGAAACTAACTGACTAAGTCAGGAAGGCAATGTAGGGGCAAGGCTTCCAAAATGATCCCAAATTAATGATCCATCCATTCAACACCCCCGTGAACTGATAAAGTACCCCAAGACATAAAAATTGTCAAGAGGGGGCAGCAGCAATGTTGAGTCATGGCAACTCTTCTCCCTCCAGTGGAAGTCCACTGAAGCTGAGGTGCAAGCACCTATTCACTTTTCAGATCTCTGCTAAATTGGTGCTGAACATGAGATAATAGTGTGATGCTGTCAATATCTCAGGGAAAAACCAATTGCTTCCACTGTCTAAGAATAGCAGGGCTTGTCTGTTTTTCTAGAAATTCTTCAGGTGAAGCCCAATTAAAAATCATAGAAAGTTTGAAAAGCCTTCAGTAGTCATACACCTCACAAACAAAATGCCATAAATAGTTATCTACTAATTCCAAGTCATGACAGTATGTCATCTACTATCAAAAATTTAGAGTAATCACAGGATGAAGTTTTATTACCTAAATGCATGGACGATTCTCTCTGAATAGACAGGAATCAACAGTTCTATGTGCATTTTAAATAACTACATATACGATACATATGCAGATGTAAGGCAGATTTACATATGCAAAAATGCAATTTCTTGTCCACTGACAAATTTTGACTGTCTAGGATTGCAACACCACTTTGAATTCTTTGCATACACAAGACTTCTAAATTTGAAGTTATTTGCATGCAGGGAATAAAATCCTACAGTTCTGCTAACATGCTATGTTTTCCCAAAGCTTTCATCTATCTATATAGTTTCTTACGCAATCACCACTTTCACGGTATCTAAGAGGCCTAATGACTCCTTGTTCTGCCAGGTTTGCACTTAGAGCTTTTTATTGCCACTCTTTAGAAAGGTGTTTGAACTGTGGCAGGTAGGACAATCCAAAGACAGATCTCATTTCAAAGTATTCTGAAGGGAATAGCTAGTAAAGAAGAGCAGTGATTGATGCAATAGAAGACATAAGAGGATTTTCTTCTTCTTTTTTTTTTTTTTTCTTACCAGCTACAGAGAAGTCTAGACTCTTTACTTTAAACTTGAAGTGTTAAAGGGGACTCTTAGATCTGATCATCTCAAAGTCTCTAATCTATGCAAAAAGTGGGCATTGATGTAAAAATAGTACATGCATGAACAACTCAGAAGCATAGCTGGAGTGCAATGTGTATTTGTGGGTCTAAATACTTTGAAAATGCTTGTTCCTGTCTGTGAGACTGGCAGAAGGTGAGAACAGTCAAAGATCTATTCTGTGAAATTTCAGCTCTTTCTTCCTTGCGTACTACTTTTCCCTTCTTATTAGAAAAGTAAAATCAGAGAAATTGGTGAAAACCACAAAATAATTTCCAAGATTATAGGTGTATATCTAAATGTATAACAAATTGTATTTATGTTCTTGCAATACAGCTAAGTTACATAATTTTAATTTTGTATAATTTTAGCTGTTCAGTGTGAAGAATATTGAAAGAATGTTATTCATTGTACTAGTCACAATTAGTTCCGTAAATATATTCTGTCTTATCCAGGAAACCAGATATGCACCTACTTTTATTTTCCCACATACAACTGATTTAAATATTTTTGTGATCAGAAAATCATAACTTTAACTGTAAAGGGTGGGGATTTAACATTTTGATAGAAGAAACACTCACCTTGCATTACTTTAAGGTATGGATTATTAGAAAAAAAAATATTTCACTATCCCCCTCAAGAACTGAAATCAAAGGGAGTTTTCTTGGCTGGCAGTTCTGAGATACAATCTCATCATTGCTGCATAGGAAGGCTAAACATTTTCTCTCAGGCCATCACAATTGGATTGGACAGAGGAGACCCTAAACATACAGTAAAAAGTGGGTTACGCAATCACATTAATCTTTCCATAGAAAGCAAAACACAAAGTGAAGTCCTAGCAAATTATTCCTCAAAGTTAGATGCCATGATTGTCCAGCTAGCTGATTCAGGTATTCTGAAAAAAAAATGCTTACTAAATCCCTAATCATATTAACTTTATTAGTTCTGTAAATTTTCAGGTAATTGAAACATTTAATTTTAAGGTATGTCTTTACAGAAAATGATGCATCACAGTCCATAGCAGTGTTCCCAAAAAACAGAAACCTTCAAAGCATGAATGTTCACTCACATATATCCATAGAGATGTAAAGAATTGAAGTACATTATTACAGTATTTAATGGCACACTGTAAAATGGTAGAGCACTTTTTTCCCTCCCAGAACCAGCTCTTTCAGGGTGACAAGACTCTGGTATAAAATACCTAAATGACACACACTCACTGCAATTGTGATTTCTTTGATAAAATATATCAATCCCTGGGATACTTCCCTTCAGGTAACATTTCACTGTGGATATACACAGCATGAGCCAGGAAATTTAGCAAAACTCTATAATGTCACAGTGTTACAACAGTCAGAGACATGCAGAAAGAAATGTTCTGTTTTTCTTTGTTTGTGGGTGGGTCGTTTTTTTGTTTCTTTTCTTTTACAAAACTATAATCCTAACATACAAAAGCATATTCCACATTTTTTCCTTGCTAATATTCTTGATATGGTCTTATCTTAGTCTATCTTTATTAATTAATATATTAATGTATTTTTATTTCTTTGTGTCTGAAAAGAAATGCATTCAATACTGTAGTATATAGTTAGTTAAATGGATAATTTTACTATGGCACATTAAATCTGCATTTTCCCCCTTCCCTTCCCTTCCCTTCCCTTCCCTTCCCTTCCCTTCCCTTCCCTTCCTGTTTTACACCGGACTGTTACTCTAGAGGCGTGTGGAAAGGAATACTTGTAGAGACACATCAGTCAAACTGAAAATTTGATGAGTCAGATCCATCACTGTACAATTAGTAAATCATGTATCTGTTGAGTTGAATCAGTACAGGCTTGTTGAAGTTTATGGTACACTCCAATTTGAAGTAGTGCTATACTAATTTATACAACTTTAATTCAAACAAGATCTGATAGAGCCTTATTTCCAGTGATCACAGGAATGGCTGATATATTACAGCTATTTCCTTTGTAAGCATAAGGTCATTTGAGAGCTCAGATTCTATTACTGTCTTATATGTGTTGGGAAATACTGACTTTTTAACAGCAAATAATCACTTCATGAAATTTAAAAATGGCATTTGTTTTTGGCTAGTTATGATCCTGTTGCCTAAGGCTAGATCTTGTTCTCATTTCAGTCAAATGGAAACTAGTCAGTTCCATTTTTCAAATTGTCTTGCATTAATACAGGCTGCAATTTTTGAATTAGGGCTGAACAAAAGAATTATTATTAGGGAAGGGAAAATGCTATCCTGATTTTTGCTTAAAGAAATGCTAATTAAAATCATTTCACTGCAAGTATTTTAACAAACTTTAGTTCTGTGATAATTTAATTTGTCTTTTACTGCCTAAAATTGTGGTGTCTCTCAGACAACTTTTGTTTGCTGCTCTTCCGTCTCAAAAAAAAAAAAAATTCGGGGAATATCAATTATTGCTGTATTTTTAAATACTGCATGGGCAAGAGCCTCTCAAATATAACACCTGCCTACCCTTCCCTCTCCTCAGGAAACTTTTGTAGATACCAGCAAAATGCACAAAGACATTTGCATTAGCATCCAGTAGTCACTATTGATTTAAGGGTATGTAGAACAAAGGTTTTGGGGACGTGTTTGCTTCAGCTGTCTATGATGTAGACATCTACATATGAGCTACTTGTCTAAATTTTGCTAAGAGGCAGTGCTCAGAAACAGGCACTACTTAAAGTACAGTTCCTCTGACCTATATTTAATGGCTGCATTAGGATTAGATGAATGATGAGAAGTGCTTATTCCTCTCTACTGGCTATGTGGGGAATCTAAATGACAAGTTGAAATAAAGACATTTATGCTCCAGACATCTATATTTTCTGAAGAATAATCCTACATTAGATACTGATATGCTACATCACAGGCTGCAGAAAGGGGATACACTTGTCACTGAGTAAGTCAGTTCATCTTTCTGTTTCAAGGGAAACATGGCTGTGAAGGACTTCAGAGGTGAAGTGACTTGCCAATGACATCTATACTATGATTACTAATTTAACAGACATAGACAGGTCTTATTTTCTCATGTATTACTCTGTAAACTAGTTCACATCTCTTCTCTTCAGTGTGCATGCCTAGAGATTGCCAAAAATTAAGCCTATGGAGCAGGTGTATCACTGTTGAGCTGCATAATTTGGATGATGGAAAATGCTTTGGTCCATTTAGGTATGTTGCTGTGATTAGTGATAAATGTTTACTGGTTTAGGAAAGAAGCATTCATATATTATGTAATTGGTCATACAGAATTTATTTTAAAATTATAAGTATTGACTTAATTTAAATCATAATCTACAGCAGATCACCACAGCTTCAGATGTATTAGTGGTGGCCAGACAGATATAAAACAATTTTATATAACAAAAATTATTCTGCAGGCCAATTCTTCTTATTCATCTTCAAACTTCCACTAANAAAAAAAAAAAAAAAAAAAAGCCTAGGAATTACATTAGGCCATATGTCAATAGCCTGTTACCAGAATGTTTATATAAGCAATTTTCAAGGGTGAAAGAAAATATGCCATTCACTTGGAAAAATGCATTTATTTCAAACTGTGAGGACGTATATCTTATTATAGAACATATGTCATGGGAATTAGAACTCTGACACTTGGGAAAAAACTACATATCATTTTCAAATGGTTACCAATGGTCTTTAATGTCAAGTTAGGTAATTTCCTATGTCTTTTTTCAAGAAGATTTGTTTGGGTGAACATAAATAAGAACTCACCTAAAATAAATTTTACTGATTAGATTATATTTTATGAATCTTCATTAAAATAGGGCCCACAATCCGTATGAAATTTGCAATCATATTTGCCTACTTATATTTGCAGGTAAAATTACTTCAATGATTTATTTAGTTTAGATAGGTATGGGTGCAAAAGGGATCTAGGAATTCTCACACAGATGAGAACACTAGTGATATTCATCTAATAACTTCACACGGATTATTTCATGAAAGAAATGTCACCTTTACTCTGCCAGAAACAGAATCTTACCACTAGAGGATTCCTGAGAAGAGTAAAGATCTGAATTCTGTTGCAATTTACCATGAAAATACACTACAAACAATGTAAGCATTTAAAAACTTTCAGTTGTTCACTTATGAATAAAAAATGGAAGTTATGTCATATTGACAGTGGAATTAAATTTCGTTTGGTGTGAGGTTTTTCTATAAACACTTGTGTATTGAAACAAGTTTCAGAGGAGGTCATAGCCATTGTTTTCCCTTGAAGACAACTAGATATTAATTTAACTGAGTATTTTCTGAGAATGGGTAAGTTGTGGCATGAAGAAGTTAAATGATTTCATGAAAATGACAGTAGTAACAAGTCAATCACCAATTAGAAATAAATGCTGTTGTAAGTCTCAGTTTCCTTCATTCACTACCAGAATTCTCTGCCAAAAAATATAGTTAAGTGAACTACACTACAGAAACCAACTGGGTTCAGGCTCTGGGTGAAAGTTGAGGTTTTATTTTATTTGAACCTATTCACACATGCTTAATTGGAAAGTAGGTTGATAAAATTACTAATCTGAAATGTGCATAAATTCTAAAGTAGTAATACTGAGGAATATGGACATATATATATATATTGTAGATCTTGCCAAAAAAAGTTTCACATATGGCTTGGACTAATGGCCAATAAATTTATTATTGGAAGAAATTATAAATGTTGCTGAACACTATTACAATATAGAGATGAATCAAAATATAACAGAAATATAGATAATAGAACATTTAATCTGATATTTCACAATAGTTATCTAGTCAGAGGAAACTGTGAAGCTTGATTGAACAAAAGATAAAGTTAATACTACCTAATCAGAAGAGACCATTATAGATCAGTGAAACTGCAAAACAGAATTATATGACAAGGGGCAAGCCACATTATCTAAATTAACATTTTTCCAGCATGAACAAGAAGGGCCACTGTAGGAAAACGAGAGCTAAATACTGTGGCCTGCATTTAGTCAACCTGAAGTAATTATTAATTTATGGTTGTCTGTGATTTTAATGAAAATGAAAGCTGAGAGGAAAGAATTGAGAGAGATAATGTGCCGTGAAATTGAGTTTCATTTATTTTGGGGGCCACCTTTTTTCTTTTCTTTATTTTTTATATTCTCATTTTGTTTTTGCTAAAGGAAAAGAAGCCAAGACAAAATTTCCACATTCAAATTTTACCAAGGTTATGTAACTACTCACATATTTCCATTGCTTTAAAAATGAGCTACTAAAAATGGCCTGAGACCGAACTCACTGGCTTGCTCTGTTTCTAGCTGGAATGACCAAAGATTTCTTCTTTTCTACCTTTTTCACAATTATCAGTTTTCAAAGACAGTATTTTGCAACAGCAATTTTGTCACCAGACAGACAGATTTGCCTAACAATATTTACATCTTTCATGAATACTATCATCAACAGTCCCTTGTGGGATTTTAGAACTCAAAATTATGGACAAAATCATAGGCAAGGAATATGGACACTACAATGGCTGTCTTTTAGTTTCAGTTCTTTGTCTTGTTCTCTTTCCACTAAGAAACTGCTGTAAATAAATCAACAGATGCTGTTTTGACTGGTAAAAAAAGCCTAAAAGGAAGGAAAATCACATTAGCATTTCTCAAATGGATTAAGTTTTGGTTAAAGGAAAGTTTGAGAGGCACAAGGAATAATAGCTTTAACAGCACATGACCCATTTCATTGTGTTTGGGATTTTATAGTCACCAGCCTGTACAACACCCACAGACTTGAGTACAATTCAAAAGCAATACAGAAATTTTGTACAGAATTTATTCATTCTGAACTGGATGTGACTTCCTTACCAAGTTTATTTTCTAGAGCTGTGTGAGAACAGTTACGGGGTTTGCCCTTTAGCCCCCTTGTTTCAGAAATTATTTTCAATATATTCTGAAAGCCAGACTCGTGTCTGCTGTCAGCTTTTAATGATACTTAAGATACTCTGTGGTATATCAGACATAGAACCGAGTCTGGCAGATATAATACAGTACCTATGGGAGACCTTTGTCCATCTGAAATGGTAGCTGAGGTCCCGATTATCTCAAGTTATCTCAAAAGGAAATAAAGAGCAGTGTATGATCAACAAATCCATGACATGTTGACTGCACCAATCAGATTTTCATTGACTTCAACAGAAACCCTAGATCCTCTTGAGTGCCTAAAAGCTTTGGAGACTTCTGAAGAAAACACCTACAAGACAGAGAATTCTAGATTTATTAGGTACTAATTTTTGACCTTAAAGGCTACTTCTGCGTGCAGGAAGGCTGAATTCTACCATTAATTAAAAAAAAAAAATCATCCAAAAACAACCAAAAAGTTTTTCTTATACATGTCATCAAAATTTCTCCATCCCAAAGAGGAAAAATCATGTACATTTTGGTTCAGTGACCACCGAAGTACATCTAAATTAAGTGCCCTGCTCCAGTCAGGACAAGGTTAATTTTTGCAGTAGCCAGGAAGGGGCATGGCTAGGACCTGGAAGTTATTCCATACCACCTCATTACACTGCCAGGGGCAAGGGAATCTCTTCCAGGGAGTAGGGGTCTCTTCCAGCTGAGTAGGCATGGCAGAGGAATCAATTGGCTAAAGCCAATTCTGGGCATTTTGCATACGAATCACTCTCCTTTCTCTTGTACCCTTGTGTTATTAATATGGTTGCTGTTATTCTTCATTTTTCTTATCCCATTGTTGTTTCTAGTAAACGTCTCTTTTCCCAACTTGTAAGCTACACCTTTTGTGCCTCCATTTCTCTTCTCCATCCCATCATGGAGGAGGGACAGAAGGAGGGGGGAAATAAAGCAAGCAGCAGTCTCATTGGGAGCACTGAATTGTGGAATTCCCAAGCCATGACATCAAGAATGGGCCTTTCTGAAGAAGGGAGGGGAAAGAGGGAGGCAGGCAGGAAAGAAGGAAGGAAGGAAGGAAGGAAGAAAACACTGATTTGTTATACAAACTGAATAGATAATTATGATTGCTTTGAGATACTTTCCTACATTCACATCAAAGCCGACCAAAATATAAAGATAGCTATCTAAGTTTACACATGTAGAAATACATGCTGGCTAATTGAGTAACAGGACACAGGACACAGGACAAGGAAATCTGATGTGATCAAAGCTGACATTGAATGCAAGAGACAATGTATTTACTTATACCCTGATTATCATCAGTTATTACTGATTAATCAATTGGCTCAAGATTGAGGTTGAAATAGTGGAGAGATGTGGAGAGATTATCCTCCATAACATAATATACAGTTTTGAATCAATCCATAAGTTTTGTATCAATAGAGACCAGTCTAAACAAGAAATATTTCAGTATATTCTACAAAAATTTGGTTATTTAATGACCAGGCTAAACAAGAAATATTTCAGTATATTCTACAAAAATTTGGTTATTTAATGTGCAAATCTTTTTTGTGGAGATGGAAATTAATTCGTGCAGTGAGATGATGTGAGAAGGTGATGCTTTCTTTTTCTGCTTGGTGTCCTACATGTTATTCCTGGGTTTACATACAGAGCAACTAAGAGAGCAAATTAAGGAAAGGTAGAAAAACTGAGTGAAAAATAATTTCTGAGGACTCAAAACTTTGATTATAAATTATTAGAATTTCACATGATATTCCTGAGCTTACCAAAATATTTCATAGTAATGACTTAATTTTAAATAACTTGGGGGGAAAAAGAAATTAAAGTAATTTCACGACCATAAGGCGCACCGGACTATAAGGCACACCCCCCGGGAGTCGGCAAATTTCACAACTTTGTAGATCATATAAGGCGCACCAGACAATAAGGCACACCTTTTTTTTGCAGCGAGGAACTGCGCGGCACGCAACAAAGTAATGAATTACTGGCAGGTGCTCAATTTTTCAAAGATCGGTGTAGCCTTTAAACGCAGCCCCAGGCGCCCTCCCTGTGCAGTGGGCCGACACTCCCTGGCACGGCTCACGGATCCTGGCTTGCCCCCAGCCGGTGGCACTTCTCGCCACTTCTCACCACTTCCCCGTGCTCGGCGATCTCGCCACCTGTCCCCGCTTCCCTGTGGCTGCAGGGGCTGCGCCGCCGCTGCTTGCCTGCAGCCACAGGGGCCACACCGCCGCAGTGCTTTCCCCCGGCCACCCGGGCCACGCTGCCACTGCCCCGATGCCACCAGCAGGCGGGCTCTGGTCAGCTCGGGGGTTCTGCGGGTTCGCACTTCTCATTCCCCCTGCGCCTAGGCTGGGGCCAGCACCGCCCAGCTTCTCGTTTCCCCCACGCCCAGGGCGGTGCCGCCCGGCTTCTTGTTCCGCCCGCGCCCAGGCCAGGGCCGGCGGCATCTCCCTCCCTCCCTACACAGCTCCTGCTGGCCGTGGCCGTCTGCTCCCGCCCCCCGTCATGACTTGGCGCGCCCACGGCACCACCCCGCCCATTGCGGCTCACACTTCTGGTTTGGCAAATTTCGCACCTTTGTCCTAATATAAGGTGCACCGGACTATAATGCGCACTTCCAGGTTCTGGGGAAAATTTTAGTCAAAAGGGTGCACCTTATAGTCATGATTTACTGTAATTTTATCATCAACATATTCTATCATTATATTCTTCTCTTCTTAATGGTTTTTAAGTTTGGGGTTTTTTTTTTTCCTTCCATGAATATGAAAAACTTTTAAGTATTTACTGTGAAGGGCCTGTTCCTAGGCACACAAATTTTTGAAGGCAGTTATATACCTCACTGAAGTAGACTGACTATTAGGCACATTTTTCGGTGAATTTTGTTGAAATAGAACTCAAAGATAACATGCTAACTTCAAGTTTTCTTGAAACACTTATTTTTCCATCAGGAGCAGAAGATACAATGTTTATATGGTTGAGGATCGCCACCCTGAAAAACTAGTGACATCTGTGCAATTGCATAGGTTGGAATCGGAGCTCTTCAGAAAATGGAGCCCACAGGCAATCCACAGAATGAGAGCCTGTGGCTTCCCTGTGATAGCCTGACACTCTCATTTTCAAGACTAAAAACATACCCAAGGACCTGTGCTACTGCTTGCCCTGACTGCTGTTAAGATAAGCAGAACTTTACAAAGTGACAATATTTTCAGTATTTTTACTAAGACTTAAAAAGTTTTCTGCAGTGAGATTGATAAACATGATAGAAATACATGGGTCAGGTTACTTCATTGCCTGAAAACCTCTTATTTAGATAGATTGCATTTGTTTAATTAACGGAGTCACTTGCTTTCCAAGTGAAAAGAATGTAAAAAGCTCCTACACATTATTCTCCTTTACTTTCTCATTAGCTGCAGCACTTTCTGACAAATATTGACCTGTAATTCTTTCCCTCTGCCAGAGAATTAAATAAAATATGAACTGCACACAATATATGCCATCTGTCCAATTCCACAAGCTGGTTAGTATGTTGACTCCCATTGACTTTACTTCAATCCCAAACTGCCCACAAACAAGAAATATTCATACATCACAAAGGATGAAAACTTTGCTTGCTTTTCTATTGCATAGTTCAAATATATTTCCTTTTACTGATAGCCTTTTTCATCCTAAATTTCTTCTTTACATGTATTCTTTAACCTGCCAAACCACCTCACTCTCCGTCTGCTTAGTCTAATCTGTTCAGAAATTCACAATTACTCATCTTTTATTTTTTCAGATACTTATATTTCATTTTATCAGCTTCCTAAATAATGCAGAATCTTTTTCCAGTAAACTAAATCACATTTAATTTAATATATATTCATTTCTCTTCTGCTCAAGATGCTGGGTTGAATTTTCCTTGGTATGACAGAATGCTAGCAACAGATAATGCCTATCTGTGTGTTTATGTCACAGTGTAATGTTCTTCAAATAATAAAACCACTTTTTTTCTTTTTTTTTTTTCTGACGTCTTTAATTATAGTTTCTCAATCTTATTCATGTTTCTGTGTTTTCACTTGTCTTCATACATATTTCAATCTATCTTTATTTAATTCATCAATTACAGAATTCAACTTACTCCAGTATCTGATATCAGTTAGGTGCCTTGTTAATTATTTTAATTTCTGATCTTGCTTTAGTCAGCTGATCTGTTTGAAGTATTCTACAAAGACACTTTATATCAATATGTCACATTTACCCTTTTGACACTGGCTTATGCAACATGTGCAGCATATTTTTTATAAAATATATAAATTATTCCTTCCCTTAACAGATGGGAATAGATAGAGCTCTTTTGCCATCTCTAATTTTCTTCAAAGCCTTGTGGATCTCTCTTGTCTCCTTTGGAATTCCTTTCTCTTCCTCCTTTCAAATCTATCTTTATCTGTGCATCTTCAGATTAAGATATCTAAATATGGACACGTATATGTCAATATCCAGGTGTCAGCCATGTGTCTAAGGTTTCTGTGCAGTCAACATACAGTCAATAGAGTAAATGGAGCCTAAAGAGTTCCCCCTCGGGTGAACACCAGAAGCTGGTCTACTGAAATGTTTTCTAGGCTTCACTGGCTGACTTCCTAAGGTCTTCATTTGTTTATAGCTGAATTTTTAGTGTCTGTCTCACATAGAGATATATAAATTCAGGTGTCAGCATAAAGCTGTACTGCATATTATGGTCTCAGGCAAGATCCCTCATCATCTTCTGCAGAGTAGTTGAATCCTGTGCCATGTCTCGCAGCTGGATGGAATTAACTCAGAAGTCTTCAGTCCTATTAGTTGGCGGGAGTTACCTATTTTCAAACAACTGAACTGGAATTTCTATGACCTTATGGAAAAGAAAATCCACACCTATTAAACTCCTAAGCACCCACCTTTATTCGCAAAATGAATAATCTATATGACTCTTACCACTACTTCCTTCTTTATTTTACTAAACTCAGAGAGGAATTGAAGATTAATTAACAATATCAAGTGCCTCTGAATTCAAGAACATAACTTTTTCTGTTGAAAAATTCCATGTTCAGAAAGCAATTCAGGTTTCCAGAACACCAGTATGTTTTGAGGTTCTTAACACAAGACTGTAAAGAGAAAAGAGAAATTAGAAAAATTATTTTACTCTTGTGGTAAGAAAATTTTTCTTTTTAAGTTTCATTCTGTACAGTTTTCAGTACTACATATATGCTTGAATCAGGTGATCTAGAAATAAAGCAACAGCAACCAATTGCGCTTTTGCTCACTGTCTCTGTGTCTCTTTCCCTCTGTCTCTTTCTCTCCCTTTTCCACTCTCTTTTCTATTCTTTCTATATCTCCACCTCACAGTCTTTGTTTAATAACATCTGTTTTATTGGCTTTGGCATACAGTCTTGTTTGCACCTTAATTTGGGCAGAGGCACCTGTCATTAATCATATCTTAACAATCTCAAACAAAATTTTAGTGGAGTCAGGAGATCTGCTATTCCTGTTTTCTAAATTGGTGTAGTCCAGTGTATTGTCCCAGACTCAGAACATAGCAAACACAGAGACAGATCTGGTCTGCACTCCACGAAAAATTTGTAATTATTGTTATACTTTTGTAAAGAAGTATTAATATGGTCTGCAACTAACAATAGATGTGTTTAAAAGCCAGATGATTAAAACTTGTATGTTTAATTCTCAATCTTGAAAGTAGAATTTGAAATCATCAAGAGATGTGTAGACAGTGAGTGGGCAATCTTGATACTTTTACAAGAAAATTACTCCAACAGGTACTATGTTAAATTCTAGAAGATTCATGCATTCTTTTCAAAAAGGCTGCTTCTTTAACGGAGTGCCATCAGGTGGAAAAAGTGTGGGAATGTTGAAAGTAGTGACTGATAAAATAATGCAAGATGAAGGTCTGGTGTTACATTTGCAGTGTGTGAAGAAAATTGTGCAGCATGAAGGTGGAGAGCAAAGGGTAATTCTGCTTTATGGATGTGCTTGGAGTGCACTACCTGGTACACGAGTCTTCCAAGTCGTACCCAGTGAAAAACCAAATGAGTATACAGGATTTTACGCATCCCCTTGTAATAGGGAAGTTCCTTCCATATTCCATTGAGAATTACTCCCTGCCCACACCTATCTTTTGCTAATATCGAAGAAAAACTTTTTAGCTTTTTGTCTGTCAGTGATGCCATATTTACAGTCAACAGCTATATGTAGATAGACTATATTCTTCTTTCTCAGTATCATTTGAGGAACTTTTCATAAGTCTGCATTGTCCATGTGTTTTCATTTGATATGCTGTGTTCTCAGAGCACCTTTGTGAAAACAAGTAATGAGCCATCGAATCAAATAAGGTTCCTTTTCAATGTTCTTCATGTTAGCAAGTTTGCAGTAATATGAGTTGATGTCCCATTGAAATGTCTAAAATCATTCTTTAAAATGGTGTGAGAAAACTTTGTGTTCTTTGATCTGTACAAAGAACATGACTGTGCTCCTGATCCTAAAAATACTTTTTCCTGCATCTCAACTGGTATTTAAGACATTCAGATTGAACATTCACTTTGTTAAACTGATTAGCAAACATAGCATCTCTCATCCCCTTCTTATACTTATTTTTGAAATATTTATAACATATTTGACAAGTTCTCTAGATTATTTTATTTTGTTAAGAGTTCTATGTGTGAAATATAGCAGACATTCACAAATACTAGCCAAAAGGAAAGAAACTTCTGGCAGTTAATATGCTCTATTTCCTGACATGAATATTTTGTATAGAAAAACATTATCAAGAGTTTTGTTTAAGAACTCTACTTAGCAAGTATTTTCACACCACAAAAATAAGATGACAGCATTGCTGAGAAAAAGCAGTTGAACAGAGCAAAAAAATTAAAATTGAGCTATTATAAGGGCATTATTAAGGGAAATGCAAATATTTATGTCCCTCGTTAAACTTAACAAAGGACTGAAGAAGCGGTGGACTAAGAGATAGTAAATGCCTATTAATATATCTCTTTATGTGTCTTATTTCAAGAGATCCAAGCAACCTTGGTCTACAAAATAGTTAATATGGTAGCAAAGCACACTATCTAGCATTCTGAAATGAAGTGGAATGCTTGAATTTCTCACAGCAGTTTATCCATCTGTGTTGTGCTATTCTAATACCCACCTGAATTAACCGCCAAAATTCTCTGATTGTAGAATCATAAAATGGTTTGGTTTGGAAGGGACCTTAAAGATTATGTAGTTTCAATCCTCACCTGCCCTGCCACAGGCAGGGATGCCACCCACTAGATAAGACTGCTCAAAGTCCCATCCAGCCTGGCCTTCAACACTTTTAGGGATGTTCCCTGGTATACATGAACACTTTTACCACTCTGGGAAAACTGTTTCAGAGAATCACCACCCTCACAGTAAGGAATTGCTTCCTAATATCTAATCTAAATCTGTCCTCTTTCAGGATAAAGCCTTTTCTGCTTTTTATATAATCCTTATCAGAAAGAAAATAACAAGGATGGCAAACTTAATTATTTGCACTCATCTCTTCATTGTGTATTAATTTATTGAATACAAATATAAATGAATATAAATTTGTCAGCAGCCTGCCATTTAAATATATATTTAAGCATTATATATAGAAAATATGTTTAAGGAAATAAAGTTAACAATTTCTTTTGGTACCATTCCTACAACTTTTGAGAGAATATAATGGTATAAAATTTCTGTTGTTCACTTAATTTATGGAAAATAATTTTATTATGAGGCCTGTAGTGCCAAACATGTCCATAGGTCAAGCTAATTAGGAGTTTATATGCATATTGTAAGTTCCTTTCCACTAAACATTTCCTTTAACTCCTGGAACAGATGTGTAAAGTAGAAATTCTGTTACTAACTAGTGCCATACTTCTGACAAATCAGTGATGTCACAAGCAGACAAATTCTTTGAAAATGTGTGATAGAAAATAAAGCACTGATCTTCAGAGGTTTTGCCTTAGTTTCTCGAATTTAGCAATTATTTTCTACCTTTTAACATCTACCTTTCTTCTGGGCAAATATGTATTAAGAATTGTACAGGGTCTGTCTGGATGATTGAGTCTCAATTAAAATAAGTAAAAATAACCATAACTTGTAAACTCTGTGGCTATTTGAAACTGAGCCCAAATGTAACATCAATCCTCAAAAATCATGTTTCCTGTTTATAAAATATCCAAGAGAACAGATCTAATTCTGTCCTCCTATATGTCACTTGAATTTCCCATCATTCTCAATGCCATCATTGAAGGAAAGAAAAGATGCAGTTTTGTTTTCTACTTCCTCTTCTGAATTCTCCAATACATAAATTCACATCTTATATCTGTTTATGTCAAGATTTTTTTCTCTATCTAGGTAATCTGCAAGTGAAGATAACTTATGAGAAATACAATTAAACTCTATGCCTGTTTATCTACCACTGATCCAAAAACATTACCAGTTCACAGGAAAAGTAATACTATAATCTCAGAGTTTTCCTTTCTTTTATTTTTTCAAAACCCTTCTGTAGTATTGTCATTACAAACCATCTATTGCCACAATGTTTGTATAAATTCCTTCAAGCATCAAGTCTGTTTCTTCCTAGCTATTTAAAACTATATATACTACACTAATATTGTGATAGACAGTCTTTGCAGAGATAAAAATAACTGCACTGGAATAGGAAATAAAGCACTAAAAACATTACATTTTTTAAATGCTGTACTCCTCCAGCTATTTTAGCTGTCTTCATTGCTTAAGACCAAGTAGAGTCTTTCATACCCATTTAGAGTACCCATTCCTTCCTCTCCTCAAAATAATTCTTTAACAAAGCAAAATGACAATATATTTTGCTTGATCCCATTGACAAAGTTAAAAGTAAAATTAAGAATAGAATTGCTAATATGAAAGATGAAATTGAGAGACTGTTCCTAAATTCTCTTAAGGTAGGCTTTTATTTTCTGTTCCTCCCTGCCTTTACAGTAGAGAAATGCTTTCATTCTTACCATAGAAAAGGAGTAAAACATTGCCTATATTTTACATTTTTAGAACTTTTTGTTCCTGTATTTGTTTGAAGCAAGGGAACTTGGGATGGAGTGGCTTAGCTGTCAGTACTTTCCTATTAATGAATTTGGTTCATGCAGGAAATTTTATTCAGGCCATTCAATACACAAAGACTTTCTAAAAGTAATGTGCTTTTATTTCTACTGAAAATAACCTGAATTTACTCCCTTAAAATGACCATTAGAATATGATGCACAATTGCATGTGTACCAAATTATAAAAATCTCAGAGGATAATCTGAAAGATGTTCCAATGACAGATTATTTCTGACAACAGTTAGCAAACATGCCACAAATCTCATTTATAATGGGAATATGCTATGTAATAGAAAAGTTACCCATGGCACTACAGTAGCAGGTGTCATGATATGTATTTAATATTGTAAGAGGTTTGAGCAGATTTTGCCACCACAGCAATTGAGCACCACATCAATATTTTCAGCATCAGATAATTTGGGTTCTTCCAAACACTGAATTGTTTAACTGAAAAAAAAAAATATGATGTCTATAGGAACTTTCACCAGCACTGCTTTGTCTTTCTTACTCATTTCTCTTCTAGATACAGATGATGTCTCTCCCTGTTTCTAAATGATATTTAAACAAGTATGTATCAATGATAGTATATCATGCCACAAGAGTTATACTTTGGATTTTTCCAGGAATTACTTATCTGAGAATATAAGAATTTGCATAATCTAACTGGAGTGATACTTCCATGTAGGTTTGCTAATGGCCTTTTGTAAATACCAGCTTGCACATTCAAATACCTGACCCAAGTTCTTCAGAAATTAATTTCAATAACAGGCATGCTATTCTATTCTTAATGGCAGATGGAAAATTGTAGCCATACTTCAAGATTTTTTATGGAAACTAAGATTTTCCATTTGTTATAACTGTCAATCCTTTCTTTACTCTTTCATGAAAAAGATTCTTTAAATATTGTAAGCAGTAGCACTATGATAATATCTTGTGAAATATTAGTCATTAAAGGGCATATTTTGAGAATAATCAAGGAGATATGGAGATAAGACAAAAGCTTTTGGCTGGACTTTTAAGAGATTCTTGTTTTCTAAGTTGCTGAGATCTACCTGAATATTTCCTATTAACACAGGATTTGCTGAGATCTTTCTTTAGATATTTAAAACACATTTTTGTATGCATCCTTTACTCTTTTTACAGTCACGTATCACCTCATTCATGATTAACATTAATCAGTCTATTCAGGTTTAAAAGTAATTTCTTTTGAAGTCCAGCATGCTGGTTTGAAGGAAAAGTATTATGGTTTTCCTTTATGTATATAAACAATGGTGAAGCAAGATATCCACTACAGATAAAAATAGTCCATTAATAATGGTAATACAGAGCACTTATATGAGGTCTACTATCTGCAAAGCAATTTACAAACAATATCCAATTAATCTTCTCTAGTTACTCAGTGTAATCCATTCATTACCTAATGGATCCCAAACCTTTAATGCAATAACAAAGTTTCTAACAATATGTCTGAAGCTCCCTTTTGCAGCTGAAATTCTCATTTTACAGATTGTTACTCTGTCTGAGCAGAAACACGTTAGGACAATTTCTTGGACCTAGGCTGTGTAAAGCTTTACTCTCAGTGATTTCAACTCCTGGAGCAACAGAGGCATGATCTAACTGATCATGGCTCTTATCATAACAGCTAAATTAATAATTATGAAAGGGAAACCCGAAACCCCAAAGTGAAACTTAGGGGTACTTCAAGGAAAAAAGCATTTAAATGTATAATTCCACTGTAGTTTTAAAAATCCCTATAAAATGGTATCAAGAATGGGTTTTTCCTATGAGTTAGTACCAGAAGATTTTTTTAAAAGTCAGTGGAATTCTGATTTTAAAATCTATTGCCGTGTTTCTATGATTCCACGGTATTATCTACTTCATTGTCTGTCCTGAACAGTTTTATAATGAAAGTGCTCTCCCTGTAAAACAAGCCAAGGGTAAATAGCATCAGAAATGCTAATCTTGGAAGATTCTGAGGCCTTTAAAACATTCTGCTGTTCTTCAGACCAGCAGGTGTTTTCCAGCATTGTCTTCTTACTAGAAGTTCAGAATATGGGGTTATGTCTTCACTTCCTAACTTTAACCTGCTGAGTCAGGAGTTGTTTTTCAATATTTATTCTTGGCAAAAAATAGATGGTATGGCTAGCTAGCCAGGATTTAGTTGTCTAAAGAGAGATACATAAAGTCCCTGGGGATGGCATCTATTGTGTCTCTCCAAGGCCAAAGGACATGCTGCACATCTGCCACACCTTCCTTCTGCAGCAGATGGGGCCCATATCTCCTCAGCCTTTAGATGGCATTTCTTATTGTTTGGGGAAGGGAATGCCTTCTATCCTATCCCTCTGGTTTGTACATCTGGTGAACCCCTTTAGCATCCAAAAGACAAAGGAATGCTTGCTTGGGTGCACAAGTGTGCACAGTCATGAAACTCTAAGTTTCATAAACATTTTCTAACACTTCAGAAAAAGTGGCTGATCTCCTTATTATGCATTAATCACAGGTGCATATGCATGATCTTAATTTTCATTTTTAAAATTATTTCTCTAATATTTGGACAACAACTTTACCTCTTTGCCTGTGAAATATTTTCTTTTTATTTATTTATTACTGCAAATAACTTTTTTGATCCCACAAGTAAGTATAATTAGTTTTCCAAGTTGGGGCAATACATGTTATTATCTCATAATATAGTGTCTCCCACATGGAGCAAGCTCATCTTTTATTCTATTACACAATTCTTTACAATTATTTTAGCCCCCTTAACCCTCTTGTCAATGCATTCTCTCAGTGGTGCAAGAAAAAATGTCCAACTCAAAGGCTTCTTCATTTTTCTGCAAAGTTATTTCTTTAGCTGGAGCTTTATATAGGAAAAGGGCTATGTATTCCTTAGCTACATTCCTTAGTTCATGATCATTACCATGTGAAGTCAGCCTTGGCATCTCAGAATAGCTGGCATTCTTTGTACAGATCAACAAACCATTTAAAATTGAGCACCTAGCAGCTGAAAGGTCATGTCTCATTGTATTCAGTAATTTAGGACTGAGAGTGTGGAAAAAAAGTCTCAGAAGCTGTGTTCCACTCTTCTATTAATCTGCATCCCTCAGCATAAAATTGTAAGCTCTCATACCTTGTTGTCATAAATAAATTTTCTGACTTCCAAAGGATATAGTCTTAAATGGAAATCCAAATCATTCTATATTCTAAGGAAGAAAAAAAATTAAGAATTATTTGTATGTCATTAAGGATCTTGCAATCAAAAGAAAAGTATAAATATTTTGTGTTAATTTTCACTATTCATAGTAACAAAGTAAATACTAATAAAAAAATTTAAAAAACCCTTATACACCTTATGGATTTTCCATTAATCTGTCCCCTACTTTGTTGGCAGATTACTTCACATTTATCAAATTATATTGGACAAGCGCATCTTCTTGCGATCTATTCAATGGGTTGTTTCCTGTATAATTTTGATAAGAGTTTCTAATAAACTTACTATCAGATGCTTTTACTTAGGAGATTTTTAAAACAACAACAACAAAAAATACAGTAAAAAGTTTGTTTAATTTGATTTTTCACTATTGCCAAGGACCAAATTTCATACTGGATAGTTTTTCAAAAGCAGCTTTTACAGCTCAGTGCCTAACTCACTTTCCTTATGAAACATCACACAGGTTTTATAACAGGCACCAGGAAAAAAGGATTTCTGTTCAATTACCCACACAAATACAACTCGTAGCCTTCTGGAATGTTCCAGGTTTTTCAGACATGCATGCTGGGCCTAGATCTTCCTGAAGATACTTTCATATTTCAGTCTCAAATCATTTTCCATCTTTAGCAATTTCTAATGAGATAATACAGAGATACAGACTCCCTCCTCCACAAAACCAACTAAAAGCTGGTTTTATTCAGACATAAATAAGGTGCCTAAGCTATCTAACCAAGGACAGAATTTTTTTTCTCTTCCATACAGTGTAGTGATACTTACCATGGAGTTGGTGCATAACCTGATTTACAAGACCATGTTGCAGAAAATAACTGTATTTGATAGTTTTTTAGATTATTTTGCTGATTACACTTTTGCGCACTCAAACTCTCTGCTTTGGTCAACAAAATAAGCTAGATCAGGCCAACATTATGTCTCCCTTTGTTCACTCTAAGACCCTATTAGGCCTTTTAATCATTATGTTGCTCTTGGTTTCTGCTTTGTCATGTGCTGTGTTCCTCTACCATTATTTATACCCTGGAGGGCTTATTGATTTATGTAGTTTTATAATTAGAATATAGTTTACAGTCTACAGGTTAACCTTTACTCTTTATATAGTCTGTATGAACAAAATTAGAAGCTGGGCTGACTGTATACTATCCTGGTTATCATTTAACCTGATGACACTTTCAGTAAAAGTGTAATTTATAAATGTTTTAATCTATATATCCTATTTAATTGTTTCTAAATTTGAATGTCTAAAAGTATTTAAGCTCCTTGTTTCCATCACTGTTTTTGCACCCATCTGAATTCAATGTCTAGCAAAGAGACATGTCCACAATTGGCTGTCATGTTTACCTCCTGAATTTCAGAGCTTCGTATTTATAGCAATGCTTTACAGTAATATTGTTTTACTTAGTGAAATAATTTCTTCTTCCCTTCCCCAGGTAATGCCACATAGGACAGAGAATAATTTGAAAGAAAACACGAGATACTGTGATTAAGCCAAAGCACACAACCTTCAAATTAAAAAGCTGGCCTTGCATAACGAAGAGGTGTCTTTACACCTTCACTAACACAAAGCCAACTTGTAAGTTCTTCAAGTATTTTTCTGGAACTACAATTCTATATTTGGCCATCATTTGTAAGACAGTACATATGATCATTCCCAGAATAATATTATGGGCAACCTTCACAAAACAGATCATCTTCTGTGATGCTGATGGCATATTTTGCAAAGCTCAACTACTGCATTTTGACCAGCTCTTACTTAAAATAAAGTTTGTGTCACCAGGGGCATTCTTCAACTAGTTTTACTTTCCAGTTCCCAGAAGTGTTCTCTCATTTTACAGCTTCTCAAATACAAACATATTACTCACTTTATTGTTGCTGGGAGTTTGACTTGAAGCTTAAGATACATTTCCAGCTGGAAGTTTAATAGATTTTCAGGTCTCTAAAAATATTTCTGACACTTACATGCAATGAATGAGAGTGGCTTTAATGACACTTGTAGGAATTTCTGACTTGGGATTCCACAGAGCTCAGTCACTGAAACAATAAAGAGTTTTCAAAAGCTGTAAAAAACTCTGGCAGTTTCAGTCATTCAGGAGCCTTATCAAACTAATGGAGAATTCTCTCAAAGCATTTTATGATGATTCCACTTATTATGTTCATTTAATATTTTTGCAAACTAAGAGGAAAAAAAAGGAGTTTTCTTGCTCTGTTTTGCATTAGTTTAATACTTTAATGAGGCTGTTCTATCAAGACAGAAGAAATATTTCAGAGTTCATCAAAATTATTCATATGCATCTCTTAAAAGGTGGATTTTTTTAAATTGAATTGAAAAAAAAAAGGATCCAGTGGCACCTTAGACATAAAGTGCTGTCAAACAAAAAACCCTACCCCCATCCTGGTTGAAAACACCCTTTAAAGTATCTCAATATTTGGCAATTTCCTTGTTTCTTTCTCCTTTAATATTTTCAACATTTTGTTTCTATGTTGCTGTATGTGGTCAAGTATTGAGGCCAAAAGTGTCTTTCCCTTTAAGTCAAAGACAGAATCTCTTTGCCAATTTAGAAATGAGATATTTGAGATCTCAGACTCATTTCACTGGAGCTTTTTCAGTAAAGACATTCAAATTATGGCATGAAATTATTTAAATCCTCTAAAATGCTATACAAGTGTAGCATTAAAACTTATCTTACTAAAATACATAGGGTAAGTGAATCAGGGAACCATTCTGTCCTGAGCCTTGTGTTTTGATTGTGTTGCAATCCAGAGATGGCTCTCACAATTGTCAAAGAGATTGTATACATTGGGAAAATAACAGCACGTGAGCTAAAGGTATAACATTATAAGATTAGATGGCATTCACCAATGTGACAATCTATTTTTAATTGAACTCCTAGATTAGGAAATGCAATTTGTTTGGCTTTATGTAGTTCTTGACAGAATGTGGCTGTCTTACCCGAAAGATGTAATTTTTTTGTTAGTCTCTCTTTCATGCCTGATATAATTTTCAATCAGAAGAAGAATAAGGCTAAAATAAAGTAAGTCTTTTTACAGTAAAATGCACACTTAGGGATACCTTTTTTCAATTCTTAACACTGTATAAATAAAACGTACAGTGCACATAACAGTAATGAAGACCTATATGCATTAACTCATAATTAACTCCAGCACTACAGTGCTTCACGTGTACAGTGTCTTTGTAGCACATAACTGTACATATGCATCAGTATAAAATATGTATATGCTGTAGTCATGTACAGGAAAAAATAAAATGGTGTGGTCTTATGGAATTATTCTGATCATAAATGTTGAAAATCATATTCTTGCTGGTAGTCATTGCTTCACAAACAAAAACAAAGGTGCAGAAGGCAAATTCAGTAATTTCATCTAACAATATCATAACAAGCTATCACCTTTCATGTATCTGCTTCTGAAAATGGAATAGATTAGTGAAAGATGATCCAGGATGCTTTGAGAAGAAGTTGTTCTACAAAATATGGCCAAGAATCTTCTGGAATTCTGTTGCAGGGAAAAAAAGAACCTTGCGTTGCCTAAGGTTGGGGGATTTAAAAATTGTGTGCATGCACTGTATTCACAAAAAAAAAATGTAATGTTATATAAAATACCTGCTTATATGTGTATTGCAAATCTGAAATGTGTGCTATTAATTCTCAGCTCTGTTGCCAATAGAAACTGTCCCTTACACCTATTTAAAACTGAAGTACACAATTATTAACAGAAATAGTCTATAGTCAGAATGCAACTCAAAACTGATTTGTGTGCAAAAAGAGAGTTGTTTTTCCTCAAAAGTACATTCTTAAATAAGAGAGAGTTCGAAATAAAAGGCAAACTGCACCTTGAAGTGAAAGAACAGGAGCAGATGTCCTTTAGCTGTGTGTTTTATTGATTTATAAACACTCAGTCAGGCTACCTCATCTCTGCAGAGTAATTTAGATATGGGAAAATATCTGTGAAATATATTGATTGCATTATTGATTGAAAAGCCAATTGCTGTTGCACTCCTGTTTTACCATTTAAGTCCTGACACATTTTGACATATGAGCCAGCTGCGACTACTGCCTCGATACTGCAATGAGATAATGTGAAAGCTGTCATAACCACTTCTGTGTCAGCCACAAGGATTTACAGTGCACTAGTGCTGCTATTTAGCTTGTTCCTTAACCACCTGAATAATTAAGGTTTGTTAAAGCTTTTGCTGTTGCACATTTGGTTTATATATGTGCTGTTTTTATGTTTCCTTTCACACTGGATTGATACATCATGAACAAAAGAAATGTAGAAACCAGGCTCTTATTATTCAAAGCTTATACACGTGGGGATGATTGTTTCTGCTCAAATATTTCTTTCCACTCCGTGAGGAATTTGGATTTTACAACATTTCGCAGGGGAATTCTCACTTGTTTCCAGATCAGTTTACACTCAGCAGCAATAAATCAAGGGAGGACAGGAAAAAATCCTCTACAGCCTATTAACAACTCTGTCATTTATTTTGAAATCTGAAACTGTGAAAAATACAATGAAAGCACAAACACGCAGCAACTTATTTGGTATTTTTCATATTTTAAAAGTACTTTTATATTTATTTATCCCTCACTGAAATTCAAATGATATCAAAAAGATTTTTTGAGCCCATATACAAAATACAAGCGTCCTCATAAAATGCATCCTTGAAGAACAAAAGAAAATTTTCCTTTACTAGCTCCACATTTTATCATGGCAAGTGAACAATACAGTTTTATCACCTTCTTTCCTACTCTTATTTGTGAAATAAGAAGGCATTTTCATAGCAGCTTTAACTCATTTCTTTTACTATAATCAATACAGACTTTTATTTTTCCTAAGGAGACTGATTATATTGTTAGAATCATAGCATCAGAACATCCTGAGCATGCTGAGTTGGAAGGGCCCCACGAAGATCATCAAAGTCCAACTCTAGTTCATTCATGTCATTTCTTGTTCATTTTCAGTTGTTTATTTCATGATCTTTTGACCAGATCCAGACCTCCAGGTACAATCCATGTGGTACTTCTGTGCCCTGACAGAATGGCAATTATTTAAATATATTCTGCGCATATTCTAGGTTGTACTTGTCTACATCTCACACCAGGACTGGACTTTTGCTTGCACATTTTTCATCATGGTACTTGCATTTCTCCCCAAGGTACCAGATGAAGCATTCCCTGAACCTCCTATTTGGAGGGACCCCTTGTGAGAGAGAGGGATGTTGATGGTTAATGACTCAAAACAATCTTCCATTCAAAATGCAAAAGGTGCTTTGCTGACAGTGTTCAAGACACAGGTGAAGAGAGGGTGTGCACACATTTTGTTCAGTGACAAGCTGGGCTTTGAGATAAGGGAAGAGGCCAACAAGAAGCAGATCCTCTAATATGGTACACTGCTTTTTTTTCATCCATGCCAGTGTCCTCTTTTACAGAAATGGCTCAGGTGTAAAACTCCCCCGCTCCCCAGGGAAGTACCAAAACATTCACACATAGATGGACCCAAGGGTTTTCATCCCTTTTGATGGAACATAACTGGTTCAATCATGCTGAGAGGCAGCTGTCATGTCTTAGAAGGGGTCACAAATCATCGAAGATACCTGAAGAGTCTCCAGACTCATTTCTAGGACCTTCCACCAGAGACTGCACACGATCCTCAGTGCTGCAACAGACAGTGTAAAATTTCCTGCCGAGGGAAGGTATGTGGGCATTCCCACCTGGACCTGAGTATATATTAACCCACTGAAATTTGTGTTCCCCAGGCTTCTCCCAGCCCCTTTCACAGATCAAGAAGGACCAAGTGAGATCAGAAATTGTGTGTTACAGAAATTGTAACAATGAAGATCCACAGGCGGTGAGAACTTTCTACCCCTATCCTTTCTTTTTCTTTCTATGCCTTATATATTTGCGTAAGTGTTATAAGTGCTATTTTTATGTTTGTACATTGTCATATTTTTACAGATAATAACCAAAACAGCTACACACTTCCTTTCCATTGTATCCAATTTTTTTTAGCAAATAAACCTTACACACACACACAAACACACACACACACACGCACACACACACACCTCTAACCTGCCCAAGCAGTTCTACTAACAAAAGCCTCAGTTACCCTCATCTTCAGGGTCAGGTCATAAACCTCCTTTCCTCCACTTTCTGCAAGCGTAGTTCTTGGTATCTGAAAGTTAAGTATAACCAATGTTTTGATGCATATTTTGTCTTCTCTAATTGAGCTGTGAAATGCATGCTACATTTGCTTATTTCATATGAAAATATTTTCAGATGAAAATTATTTACAGTACCAGAATTGATTAGTTAGCAGGTGGAAATAGCACACGAGACTCACATGAGACTGCAAAGTAAGTTTCTCTTGCTTTCCTTTGGAATTATTCTTGATCATTGGATTATGTGATGGCTACCCATATATTACATACTGCAGAACACAGACATAAAAAATTATTTTTGAAATTTATGTGAGTTCAAACAATATTCAGAAGCATTGTTTGGATTTTTTTAAACGAAATACAGATCAGATAATTATCATGAGGTAACAAAATAGAATATCTATGCTAGCAATACTTAAATTTTCAGTTGTTGCAATTTGACTTTATAATTTCAAATGTAATTCTATCTTGGAATTCTATTAGGTGAAAATAGGAAAACTAAAAACTACATTAAGTTTCTCTTGCTTTTTTTTTTTAATATTATGTAAGCAGTAACTCCATATAAAGGAAGAGTTATGAATGTTCTCTACTAGATTCACTGTTCCCCCTTTCTGCTCTTTTCCTTGATATTTTATTGCTGAGCATCATGCCATATGGTCTGGAATATCTCTTTGGTCAGTTGGGGTCTGGTCTCTCAGCTGCATCTTCTCCCAGCTTTTCGCATCCCAAATCTCCTCACTCTGGATGAACTTAGAGCAGAGAAAATGCCTTGATTATGTGCAAGCTTTGTTCAGCAACCGCCAAAACATTTGTGTAATCAACAGTTTTAGCCACAAATTCAGAGCACAGCACCATCCTGGCTACTATGAAGAAAGTCTATCCCTGCCAGGCACTGTACATCCAATAATATTCTTTTCCACGTGCCAGCTAAAAAGACATACTAGGAATTTCTCTTCTAGTACAATACGGGAAAGGGAAGAAAGGTACAACATGTGTAAGATGAATTTCTGAGATTACAGCGGTTTTTTTGCCAAGTATAACAAAGGAAGCCTCAGAGGAAGTTTTACTGGAATCAGTTGTAACATGATGAAGCCATGGGTGCTGTGGGACTGCTTGGAGCCAAATGGATACTAGGATCCCAAATGTTGCCATGTTAGGGAAAGGGTTAATTCATGGTAAATCATATTAGCTAATATGGAAAAGAAAAGAAAATATCGTGCTTCATTGCAGCTTTCTGCTCAGAAGACCATTCTGAGTCTCCTAGTGCTTCAAGCAGCATTCATTTTTTTCCTTCCCGCTGTTAATGCAGGAATTTCTTTATGAAAGTCACCTCCAGAAAGCAAATCAGACCTTATGTGGACTGAGCCTTCGTTCTGGAGGTTACTTTTTCAATTTCTTTTTTTCCTTCGAACAATATAAACAGTCTAGTCTAGCTCTTCTCCTGTATTAGGCTCCTAATTTAGGTGGGCACACATGTCCGCAACTGCTAGATCCTTTTGTCACTGAGAATTGGATGAAGAACACTGAGAATAAGACAACTCTCCTGACAAGCTGAATTCATGTATGAACAAGGAATCAATTGTACTTCAGAGGTGTATTTCTAAGGCACACAACCTCTTGGGATGACACAACCTACATGCTATTTCTTGCTGAAGGCTGTGCCTAGAGGCACAATCAAGTCCTGAGGGACTGAACATAATCTAAATTACAACAATCATATTGTGGCCTGATTCCCAATACCTTTACACCAGCTTTACAGCTCTCAATGGATTAGATTATTTAAAAAAATCAACCTTTTAGACAAAAATATTTTATTTGGATAACAGCACATATATGTTACTTTTTGCCACTGCAGTATTATTGGTTGAGTGACAGTTCTTCAATATTTTTTTTAAAGTCTGGAATACTGTAAAACATACCTATTCTTTCATGTAATAAAATATTTATTCTACTTCCAGGTGAGCTAAGATGACAAACACAGGATTTCTAGGAATATACACACCCATAACCCTGCAAAAAATAATATAGGGTACTAAAATAGTCGAGAATATGTATGCCAAAATAATATAGGCAGATAATACCAATTTTTTCAGGGATCTTAAAGAATAGAAGGATAGGATGAAATACCACTTCTTACATGCCTTTTAGAGTTTGTACACAGACCGACAGAGATGTACATTTTTGAACAAATATGGGACCACCCTGAAGGCATAATACTATGGTATTTTATTTCTGATAAAAAATAAGCTTTTCTTGTGGGCAGCCATAAAAGGTGAGCATTTGTACTTTTCACAACTTAAATTGTACGTGTATCTCTTGTTATGGTGCTTTTTCTTCCAAATACAAAGCACTTCCTTTGCTATAAGAGAACAATATAAAGAATGAAAGAGGATAGTGATATCCTTCACCAGAAAATAACCATGATGTTTGGAAAACTAGTAATAGCTGGAGGAGATAGAAGACAACAGACAGGAAAACAATTTATTGCAAAAGTTTCAGTCTTTCAATTTCTTCCTCTCATATCAGAATTAGAGAACCTCAATTCTTTATAATTGTCTATCAAAAGTTATTGCAATATAACCTCAACTATAAGGACTGGAATAGTCTGTACAGAAAAGTGATGAAGGCCCAACATCATCAGCTGTTTAAAATCAGATTGATCATCAATCTGATTGATTGATCAACGAAACAGATTAATCAGAATACTCTGTACATGAAAATCACACTTTCTGTTTGGTCTGTGTAGTGTAAATGTTTTCCCCTATAGATGAAGCAAGGTCAAATTCCTTCAGTGTTAATCTTAAATGAAAACTAATTTCTTTTCATTATAAGAAATTATATTTTATTTTGCATTCTGCAATAATTATTTCATACCATCACTTTGTAAATTTTAGTATACTTGCTATTTGTTTATTCTCATTATTTTGCTGGGTTTTATGGTCATATTTAATTCTGGACTGAAATAATTGCAGAGAACCTTGAAGCTGGAGTCACAATGAGCTTTGTATTCTATTAAGAACCTGAACTTTAAAAAAAAATTCTGAACATTTCATCCCTTCTTTGGGAGTGTTGATATCTGACAAAAAATGAGTAAACCAGAGACAACACAGAAGAATAAAGCCATATTTTCTACAGAGGTCATGCTTTCTTTCAGAAACTCTGAACTCACTAGAGTAACAAATAGAGAGTACCTTTTTCTTAATTGTAGTTTGAGTTTAAATGTGCAGTAACTTTTGCTCTCTTGGTGACCCCTTAGTCTCCCTCCTTGAAGAGCCTATCTTATTCTCCCGAATGAAAATGAAGTGCTAAATCTGCACCTCAGAATTTGTACAGAATATGCTAAATATTAATAAATCACTTGATCACCATTCTCACACAAAGGCAAGATAAACAAACAAAGAGAACTTACTCAAAGAGAACTCTCCAGCAGGAAATGTTGGAGTTGCTTGCACTGTGAGGATTTTTAAAGTAAATGTTTTAAAAAGTGAAGCACTGGAACAGCTTCAAACAGGCCACAGGGTATTCCCCATCACAGTGTTCTTTAAAACAGAGGCATGGATTTGGGGAAGGGTGGGTTGGTGTGTGTCTTGTTTTGTTCTTCAAAAAGACAAAGGCTCAACAACAGCCTTGTGAGATTGAATCAACAACCACCTGTGGAAATTCATCTGAATTCGGCAGAAGGCTAATCTAGTGGCCAGGAGAATCTGAAGTTCTTTGACAAAGCAATTATTTACACCAAAAAGTTGTCACTAACGTTTTACTGTAGCAGACGTTAGTAAAGTACAGAAATGTCCAATAACTTTCCTGAAAGCCAGAAGATACACATTTTATGAACAATTACTTAGATCAGATACTTTTAGCTCATAACAAAGGATCATCTTTTCCTTAAAAGTGCATGATGTGTAAAAACGCTTATGCCAACACTGCTATCTTGATGATATGAATGATTATTATCTTCTGTTATCCATTAAACACTGAAAATCATTATCACTTCTTTTGCAAAGCACAGTGCAACTCTACACTATTTAAATGATGACTCACATTGAGGAAAATCTCAAAACATAATATTTACTAAGCAATGTAATATATTTTAAAAACCAAATTATTGTCTCAAATACAAGGCATTCATTTAAATTGGTATATTGTTTTTCACTCAAATAGCATACTGATCAGTATGACTGACTACAGCATATTTCCAAGGCTAGAAATCTTACTCAGTAGTAGTGTTGCTTCACCACAAATCCAAGATGCTTTGGGTCACATCCCCAAAAAGCATACCCAAGGACCTGGGAGGTAATCAGAATCTTCAATGATATGATGTTCCTCATGTAGTAGCAGAGCTAAAATTAAAGGTTAAATAACCAGGGTCATAACAAACTATTTAAATGAAGAAAATATTGAGATACTGTTTCAATAAACATTGCAGAGTATGCATTGTCTCTATTTTTTCCCCCAGCAATTACATTTCTATGAAAATTATGTATGCTCCAAAGTTTGTAAGGAAGGTTTGAAAATGCCATTGATTAAAGTATTGAGTTTGTAGTGTACTGTTCTGTCTGTTTACAGTGGAAACATACTTCCACATTAAAGGAATCACATAGATATAATAAAAAGAAAAACATTACATATCTGGTGTTTTCATACTTTGAAGAGGAATAATTTCCAAATGGATCATGTCACTGATCAAATGAAAACCACCAATGCAATATCAAGTTTTAACCTGTATATCATAGAATGGACTGTAATTATACATATACCAAACATGGCTTGGCTATGAAAATGCAGAGCAAGTTAATTTAATAAATGTATTTTCCCATATCTGAGTAAATTTATTGGTATTTGTAATCCAGTCTGAAAAGAAAATTCTTCCAAATGCTTTCTGTTACTTTTGGAGGTTGGCATTGTTAAGTTCTGGAACTGGTAAGTCATGAAAGACTTGCTCTCACCCAATTTACTTCAATAACATCCAAAGATTGATTTATCAGCACTCACAGATATTCCTAATACAAAAAGCCCTGATCTGATGGCATGTCAACTCAAAAAAAAGACCTACAAAGTTGATGTAAATATGCAATCTTAAAATACATTTATAGTACACCTACCTATGTATTTACAGAATTCTGTGAAGGTAAATACATGCCTTTATATAACATTTGCGTGGTCTAATATCCTTTGCTGTATGCCTAAACTAAGCAAATGGTATCTAGGTTACAAAGAAAGCATTAGGAACAACACTACAAAACTTACAAGAAATGTTCTTTCTGAAGTATCTGCAACTGAGTTTTATACTCCTGTAACAGTCAGTGTCAGAAAATGCTCTTTGTTGGTTTGCCTACTTTTACAGAATCTAATCTTTTAATCATGGATCAATGAAAATTTTAAAAGGTTCTGTCTTTATCAAAAAATAATTAGACGTATCACAAATGTGGTAAAATACACAAATAACCTGAACTATTTATAGGATAGATGTTGCACTTAAAAATAAAAATGCTGAAGACCTATATATTTGAAAACCTTAATTTGAAAGAAGGATTAGGATTTTGTTTCCCTAAGTTCCTAATAAGGAAATAAAACTAGAATAACCAAAATATCTTGGTCTTATGATTCTTGCCTATATTTTATGCCTGAAACAAGCCCTTTTAGCAGTAATTTCCTAGAACTCCTTTTTTTTTTTTTTTTTAATTTTCCTTTTTTTTTTTTTTTAACTGAGTTTATTTTCTTGATCATTCCTTTAATGGAAATTACTTCAAATCAAAATGTTACCTTCTTATTTTTTCTGGTCCTTCCTA